>JAVHMZ010086123.1:0-10552 GCA_034782995.1 Amazona versicolor | reverse complement strand
CTGGGCGATGGCTTTCTTCTCGGCGCGGTCGCGCGGGTTTTGCATCGCTTCCCGTTCTTTCTTCTCCTTCTGCTCTTTCGCCACGACTTCGGTCGATCTTCGGCCCACGTCTTGTCCGGCTAACTCGATGCTGTCTTGCGTCCCGTCGATCGCCTGACGAAGGACGAACTCGTAGCGCGACCGGTCTTTCGGCATCGCTTCGTTGAAAGTATTAAGAGACTTAAGAAGCCCTTTTTCACCGTTGAGAACCGCGGCGCTCCCGATATCGATAGCGATCTTGCGTTTCAGCGCGTCATCGGAAACTGTATCGATGGCATCCAGGATTTTTGTGTAGTCCTCCAAAAGATCGTGAATCAGGGCGCTTCGGCCGGGCTTGTCTTTCGCGAGAAGGCTCTTGACCTGGTCTAGGCGTTGCTGAGCGAAGACAAGATAGAGCTTCATGCGGTCGTTCGGGTCTTGTGCTTCGCGGACCTGGTCGGCTTCATCGGAGGTGAGAAAGTCGCGTTGGGCCCACACTGCGGAGCAGAGGAGAAAAACTCCTACGGCGATTCGTTTCATTTCTTTTCCTTTGGCTTGCCTTGCACGATTCCCAACAGCCACTCTTCGTTGGTCTGATGAAGCTTGGTCTTTGCGCCTTCGAGGAGCGGGCGGTCATCAATGTCCATAGCGTTCTCCAGGGAGTTAAGACGACGAATCAACTCTCGAGTGTGGCTCTCCCCATACTTAAACCATTTCGGACGCCGACGGGGATCGCGGCCCGTTTCTTCTAACGAAGTTCGTGCTAATTCTACTGATTCTTCAAGTTCTTTGAGGCTGGCTTCGGTGACCGACATTTCTTCCTTTTTGTAAGCATCGCGTGCAGTTGTTAGGGCTTGATCGGCATTTTCTAATGCAAGCTTCGCGCGTTTGTCGGCATTTGGTTGGTTACGGATCTCGGCTAGGCTCAAAGCCAGAGTTAGGGAAAGTAAGAAGCAGATCATTTTTTGCTCAGCTCCAGTTTGATGATCCGGGCACGTTGTCTTGCCTGGAATTCCTGGTCTGGATTTTTGTTACCGTCCGAAGCTAAAAACTGCTCGTAGCTTTCTAGTGCAGGCTTGAGTTGTTTCAGGCGGTCTAGCGTGATCGCTCGTAGGAATTGGTTGCCTGATGTTTCTTTCCCCAGCGCTTTGACTTTGTCTACGCTGCAAGTCCTGGTGCGTAATCTTCTGCGAGCATCGAAGCGGCTGCCATTTCGTTCCAGGCTTCTACTGCATCGGGATGTCTCTGCGCTGCTGCGTAGAACTGTTGTGCGGCGGCACGGAATTTTCTCCCGTCGCGGAGAGTTCGGCCATAGATCATGCGCAGATCGTAGTTGCTCGGGTCCGCTGCGACCGCTTGCGCGAGGAGTGCCGACTCTTTGTCGGGCTGCTTGTTCATGCGGTAAGCGGTCGCTAACGCGAGACGGTTCGCGGACGTGGGCGACTGGGCTACGGCTTGTTCGAGCTTGGGAATCGCTTCGTCGAAATGCTTGGCCTCAATCAGCAACTCGCCTAAGCGTTCCTGTGCGCCGACGTTCTGCGGGAAGTCTTTGTAGATGGCAATCGCGGGTTCTGGTTGGTTCTCCTTCTCATAGCGACCGGCCAATTCAAGGCGTGCTTCGTCATACTTTGGGTCGAGTTCTATTGCCTTTTTGATGCTGGCTGCAGCTTCGGTTAATGGCTGCGTTCTCGATATTGCTACATAGGCTGTTGCCAGTTTCGCCTTCGGCTGCGCTTCTGCTGGCTTTTGCTCCATCGCGGCTTCTAGCGGTTTGATCGCTTCTGCTGGCTGGTTGGCTCGGAGGAGCGAGATGCCCAGGTTGAGTTCCGCTTGGTAGAGCCCTGGCTTTAGTTCTAGCGTCTTCTGGTATTCCGGGATCGCATGGGCATCGTCATTCTTGAGGCTGTATGCTAACGCCAGGTGAAAGTGCGCGGCGTAGTCTTTCGGCTCCTTTGCTACCGCTTGACGAAAAAGTTCAACTGCGCGATCAAACTGATTGGCATCGAGCGCTTTGCGCCCTTCGTCGATTGGATCTTGAAAAAGGAGTAGCAGCGCGGCTACGAGCCACATGACCCTATTTTCGCAGGTAACGGCCGGTGTGCGATTCGGTGATCTTCGCGATATCGTCCGGAGTGCCGACGCCCACCACGCGACCACCCGCGTCACCGCCTTCCGGGCCCATATCGATCACCCAATCGGCGGCGCGGATCACGTCGAGATTGTGTTCGATGATCAGAAGGCTGCCGCCTTGTTCGAGGAGGCGTTCGAAGGCGCGCAGGAGCTTTGAAATGTCATCGCAGTGAAGGCCCGTGGTTGGCTCGTCGCAGATGTAGAGCGTGCCTCGTGATGTCGCTTGCGAGAGGTGACCGGCCAGCTTGACGCGCTGCGCTTCGCCGCCGGAGAGCGTGGTCGCCGACTGCCCCAGATGAATGTAACCGAGCCCGACGGCGTTCAGCGTTTCAAGCTTCGGGCGGATCTGCGGATGATTTGCAAGGACCGGCAGAGCCTCCTCGATCGTCATCTCGAGAATGTCGGCGATCGAGTGCCCTTTGTATTTGACCTCGAGCGTCTCCTGGTTGTAGCGCCTTCCACGGCACACGTCGCAGGTGACGTACACGTCAGGTAGGAAGTTCATCTCGACGCGTTTCAATCCGTCTCCCTGACACGCTTCGCAGCGGCCACCTTTGACGTTGAAACTGAAACGGCCGGGTTTGTAGCCGCGCTCGCGCGATTCGGGCAGCATCGCAAACAGGTCGCGAATGGGACTGAAAAGGCCGGTATACGTCGCGGGATTCGAGCGGGGCGTGCGGCCGATTGCTGCTTGGTCGATGCGCACGACTTTGTCGATGTGCTCGAGTCCCGCAATGGATTCGTGCGCACCCGGTTCCTCATGCGATCCATAAATCTCGCGCGCGAGCGAGCGATAGATGATCTCATTTACCAGCGTCGATTTGCCGCTGCCGGAAACACCGGTCACGACCGTGAGCACGCCGAGGGGGATGTCCACGTCCACATTTTTCAGATTGTGCTCGTGCGCGTTCTTCACGCGAATAGCCGTCCCTTTGGGCTTGCGGCGCTTTTCCGGCATGGGGATCGACTGCGCGCCGGATAGATACCGGCCAGTGAGCGATTCGGGATTGGCGGCGATCTCGGACGGAGTGCCTTGCGCGATGAGGATGCCGCCGAGCCGCCCGGCACCGGGACCGAGGTCGATCACGTGATCGGCGCGCGCGATGGTTTCTTCGTCGTGCTCCACCACGAGCACCGTGTTGCCCATGTCGCGCAGGTGCGTCAGGGTTCCCAGCAGCCGCTCATTGTCGCGCGGATGGAGACCGATCGAGGGTTCATCGAGAACGTAGAGCACGCCGCGAAGTTTAGAGCCGATCTGCGTTGCCAGGCGGATGCGCTGCGATTCGCCACCCGAGAGAGTGCCGGCGGATCGCTCGAGGCTCAGGTAATCCAGACCGACGGCGCTCAGGAATTCGAGCCGGCGCCGGATCTCGTCAACAACACGTCCGGCAATCTGCTGTTCGCGATCCGCGAGTTCCCAGCCGCGCACGGTCATCAGAGTGCGCGAAACCGGCATCTCGACGACGTCGGAGATCGAGAGGTTCTTGACGCGAACCGCAAGGCTCGATGCGCGAAGCCGCTTGCCTCCGCAAGTCCGGCATTTCACGGGCGACATGTATTCAAGCAGCCATTCGCGGTAATCATCCGAAGCGCGCTCGAAGGTGTCTTGGAGAATGGCCGCAACGCCCACGAAACCGTCGCCGCCTTCCAAAAGAATCTGCCGGCTTCGCTTGGGAAGCGAATCAAATGGCGCGGTGATTTTGATTTTCAGCTGCTTCGCCGCTTGCTGGATTTTCTGCTCCATGTAGGCGGCGGAACCGATAAACGAACCGAGTGCGCCGTCGAGCAGCGGCTTCGATTCGTCGACGATGAGCTTGCCTGCATCGACGCGCCACTCGACGCCGAGTCCGTTGCAGGTTTCACACGCGCCAAACGGGCTGTTAAACGAAAACGATCGCGGCTCCAATTGAGGAATGCTCATTCCGCATTCCGTGCAGGCAAGTTTGCTGGAATACAGCCGTTCATCGCCATTGACGACGGAGACGATGACGAGGCCGTTGGCCAGCTTGGTAGCAGTTTCGATCGAAGCTTCGAGGCGTTTTTCGATGCCTTGTTTGACCAGAAGACGGTCGATGATGACCTCGATGCTGTGATTTTTGCGGCGGTCGAGCGGGACATCTTCGTCGAGCGATCGGACGACGCCATCGATGCGGGCGCGTGAGAAGCCCTGGCGCGCGTACTTCTCGAGATCCTTCTTGAACTCGCCTTTACGTCCGCGAACCACCGGCGCCATCACCATGATTCGGTCTTCCGGCTGAAGCGCTAAGACGTGTTTCAGAATCTGCTCGGTCGTTTGGCGCGAGATTTCTACGCCGCAGTTGGGGCAGAACGGAACGCCGATCGAGGAGTATAATAACCGCAAATAGTCATAAATCTCCGTGATTGTTCCCACTGTAGACCGGGAACTGCGGCCCGTCGTTTTCTGTTCGATGGAGATCGCCGGACTTAAGCCCTCGATGGAATCGACGTCCGGGCGCTCCATCTGATCGAGGAACTGGCGCGCGTAGGGCGATAGAGTTTCAACGTATCGCCGCTGTCCCTCGGCATAGATGGTGTCGAAGGCCAGAGAAGATTTTCCCGAACCGCTTAGCCCTGTGATGACGGTGAGGCTGTTTCGAGGAATCTCGACATCGATGTTCTTCAGATTGTGCTGTCGCGCACCATGCACGGAGATACTGCGGAGCATTCGTTCGCTTTCGGTTCTTACGCTGTGGTAACCATTGTCACGAAGTTGTCAAGTTTGCAGCTTTGATGGAAACTCTGTTGGAAGTACGGATTTAAATGGATTGTCCAAAGTGCGATGGATTGATGACCCGCAGTCGCCGTCGCGGACTGGAAAAACTGATTTTCTCACATACGTTCCGATGCAGAGACTGCGGACATCGGGATAAACGAACTTATCTCGGAACGGGTCTTCTGAGTAAGTATGCGAGCTGTCCCCGCTGCGGGAACATGGCTCCGGATAAGCGTAGCCGCGTCGATAAAGTGGATTCGATGCTGCACTCGCCTTTGCGGTTTCTGCATTGGGCGCTGCGGGGGAATTTGTATCATTGCGTGTTCTGCCGGCTGCAGTTTTATGATGTGCGGCCGTTGCGGCCACAGGCTGCGAAAGAGGAGCAGCCATCGGCGGTCAGTAAGGCCAAGATGGCAAGTTAAACAAGCCGCCGTCGACCCAGATGGTTTGTCCGGTGATGAATTCGGCGGCGGGTGATGCAAGAAAAACGACCATCTGCGCAACGTCCCCGGGCATTCCGACGCGGCCGATGGGCGTGCGCTTAGCCCAGGTTCCGGCGTAGTCTTCAGCTTCCTGGCGCGTTCGCTCGATCTCGATCGCGCCCGGCGCCACACAGTTCACGGTGATCTGATAAGCCGCGAGTTCCACCGCCGCCACCTTGGTGAACATCTCCAGTCCGCCTTTACTTTCGGTGTAATCGACGAGGTGTGGGAAGGCGATCTTGTTGCAGCCTGATCCGATGTTGATGATGCGACCCCCTGAGCGGCGGCGCATGATTCGTCCCGCGCGTTGCGTACATAAGAAGCAGCCCTTGAGGTTGGTGCGCAGCGTGCGGTCCCAATCTTCTTCTTCGAGATCGAGCAGCGGCTTCCAGGTTTGGACTCCGGCATTGTTGACGAGGATGTCGAGTTCCGGCGTTTCGGCGAACATGCGATCGACGTCCGTGCCGATTCCCACGTCGCCTTGAATCAGCTTGGGTTTACGGCCGAGCTGCTGAATGAGCGCGCACGTTTCTTCGGCGCCGCGGGCGTCGGAATTGTAGTTGACGGCAACGTCGCAACCCTGACGCGCGAGCTCAATGGCGATGCCTCGTCCCACACCTTTGCTTGCGCCTGTAACCAGCGCGAACTTGTTTTCCAATGGAAGCACGCCAGATTGTAACCTGAGTCTGACGTGGTGACACTTGTGGCGGAGGCGGCCGATCGCGGCAAACGGTTGGACGCCCTGCTACACGCGCACTTTCCAGAGTGGAGCCGTTCGCGTTTACAGGATTGGATCAAGAGCGGGCGCGTGCAGGTCGATGCGCGCGTGGAGAAGTCTTCGTATGTGGTGAAGGGCGGTGAGCGGATTGAGGTGGAGCCCGCCGCGCTCGCGCCTCTGCACGCGACGGCTGAAGCCATTCCGCTTTCTGTGCTGTTTGAGGACGAGTGGATGGTGGCGATCGATAAGCCTGCCGGGATGGTGGTTCATGCCGGCGCGGGTGTGGCTTCCGGAACGTTGGTGAATGCGCTGCTGCATCGCTTTGGGCAGCTTTCGTCTTTAGGTGGCGAGATGCGGCCGGGCATTGTGCATCGGTTGGATCGTTATACAAGTGGTGTGGTGCTGGTGGCCAAGACCGATGAAGCCCATCAGGCTCTGGCGCGTTTGTTTGCTGCGCGGAAGATGCGGAAGGTGTATCGCGCGGTGGTGCATGGGGCGATTGCGAAGGATACGGGGCGTATCGAGAAGCCGATTGCGCGTGATCCTGTGCATCGGACAAAGATGACGGCGCGGCTCGCGTCGGGGCGGGCTGCGTGGAGTGAGTGGCAGGTTTTGGAGCGATTTCCGAAGTTCACTTATCTTGAGGTGTTGATTGGAACGGGGCGTACGCACCAGATACGTGTTCACCTGGCGAGCATCGGGCATCCGGTGGTTGGGGACACGTTGTACGGAGCGCCTGCGGAGCCGGACCTTAAGCGATTTTTCCTGCATGCTTATCGACTATCGTTTGTGCATCCTCTGACGGGGGTTGAGGTTGCGGTTACGGCGCCACTTCCGGGGGAATTCGAGGATTGGCTTGAGGGGCTGCGGAATTGAGTCTAGATGACGGAATGTACCGCGCAAGCTTTCGGTAAGTCGGTTTTACGAAAAAGTGGGTTACGGGTAAGTTTGAAAAGTGCTCTTCTGTCTGGTCAAGGATAAACTCACTTTTTCCTATGGGAGAGACGATATGCATAGCGCCCGAATGTCATTTCGGGTCTCCTGACGCGCCGAAGGCAATTTTGATGTGTTCGGATATGAATGTAGAGCTTGCTGAGTTGGGGGTGCTCACAGCTAGAGCAAAATTGTTCCGCTTAGTTATAACTGTTAGGAATGCTAGCGGGCGATACGTCTCACGCACACCGTTTGGCTATCAGGATCAGCGCACGATTTTGTGCACTAGAGCGCGAACGCATTTTCATATCTGATCACAATATTGAGGATGAGATCAGAGGCGCTTGGCACGAGCAGAAGCGAGCAAACGCGGGCGACCACATTTGTTCCAAAACATGTCTTTCGTTTGAGGAATTTCTAAGTCCCGAGAAATTGATTCCAAACCGCCTTCGAGAGGATACCTTGGCAGATCTTGCTAACCTGCAAATGGGCTGTTCCTTGATAGTCGCCGGATTTATGCACTCAGAACCCAGAATTTACGTGCTAGATGAATCGGGCGTCAGGAGTACGGAAGGCTTAGCTGCGATCGGCATTGGTGCGGTCGCCGCATATGCATCTCTTTGTAGGAGATCGTATGAGACCTCGATGGAACACAAAAGGGCCACATACTTCTTATATGAGGCTAAGCGCGCAAGTGAGCGAGAAGCTGAGCCAGTTATTCGATTGAATATAGATGATCCGCAATCCCAACCGCCATCGCCGGATTAATTCGCGATGTTTGGTGGAAACAGCAGGAGGCGTAATGAATGTGGCGAGGCGAGTGCCGCGGTGTCGTTCAAAATATTTCTCCGAAAAGGCATTATTCAGTCGAATGAAGCGCGAAAGGGTACTGCCGCTCCTCTGGCCATCTTTGGAGGCGATTGAAGGGGAAGTGTGTTAGCTTTACACGCAAAGTGCCCTCCGAGAGAGTCGCAGAACCAAGCCAGGCGTTTTCTGGGGAAGTTCACAGAAGATTTAGAGCTCTTACCACCGATGCAAATTTGCGGCAACGTGGATTTGAAGTTGTTTGGTTGGAGAAAACGAAACCCAGCCGAGATGAAGCTTTGATTGAAGTTCACTGCAAGCTTAACTCAGATGCTGCTGGCATTCCGTGCGACGCGTGCTGGAAAAATACGTCTCCTCCAGAATAGACGAGCCCAATTAGTACGTTTCTAGCGGTTGAATGGGCACGTCAGGAAGCCCGTCTCACTTGAGCGAAGCCCGTTTCCAGTGCTCACTTTTGGCGATGGCTAACGACTTCGATATCCGCGCTTCGCGTCGTATTCGAAACTGACAAGCGCGTCGCGATAGTCGATCTTGAGAGTCAACTGTCCAAGGGTGGTAAATCCAAGGAAGCCTGAGATCTCTGTCCCAACATGCTTACTGATATTCGATGTGTCGAAGGAAACTGCGCCTTCTGCACGTTGTTGCATATTGGCAAAGCGAAAGGTGAGATTGTCGGCCTCGTACACCTTATCCACTTTGCCGCTCAAGCCGCGCACCTTCAGGTAATCGTTTGAGCGAACTTTGGTCACCTCGCGCGCCGCTTCCGGAGACACGGTCGTCGTGAAGGATCCCGTGTCGAGTATGAACAGTTTCGTCTTGGAATCGTTCAACGTTGCCGGAATGATCAGGTCATGGCCGATGCGATAAATCTTGGTCCAATCTTTCATCGTCGGGTCTATGTAGCGATCCTGAGGTCCGGAGGCGGCCTTATGGTCCGGCGTATCGTCCACGGCTATGTTCTCGGTTTCGTTAGTGGCCAGTGACAATTTGGGCGGCTCTTTATCAGAAGGTCGGGGTGGAAGTGGTCCCAACTCCAATTTGCGGAGAGGATAATCCAGCGTGACCAGCAGATTATGAAAAACGTCCATCCCGATCAACCCGTCTCCGCCGGCGACCTCCCGGCTATCAAGAACGCGCACCATGCAGTCGTGGAACTCGAGTGTGCCGATTTTTATTGAATCCGCATAAGCGGTGTAGCCAGATCTTTCGGGACCACTTCCGATGCCACCCACTTCCACATTGCCAAAGGCTTCCAGACCGGCCTGCTTGGCAACAGAGCGGCTGATAAGCAGACCGCTGGCGCCAGTATCGATCTCCAGGCGAGCCCGGCGGTCGTTCAGTTTGACGTCGAGACCGAACGCCCGAATGTGCGTGGCGTCCCTCAAAATGGGGGCGAAGGGTATCTCGGTGGAAGTGTCGCTCGACACAAGCTGACACGATTTGTGCGGCTCGGCAGCCGATTTCTTTAGGGCCTCCAAGTAAAGACGCCTCCTTCGCAAGGTGTCCTCATCCTCGCCGTTCGGAGAGGCCAAAAACGCCTCAAGTTCGGCGATCCTCTTCTGTAAAGGCAGAGTATTCAGCCAGTAGGCTCGGATCTCGAGATCGTACGGATCGAGAGAATGCGCGGCACTCAACTGGCCGGCAGCGGATTTGAATAAGGAGGAAAGCCGCATGATCTTCATATTCAGAAGATGCAGACGGGGATAGCAGACATCGATAGCTTCCGCACCGAATGCGGTCTTACTAGCCAGGTCCGGTCTACCTGCCCGGTACTGGACAAAGCCGAGCGCCGTTTGGAGAACTACCGACTTCGGCTGCACTGCAAGCGCCTTATCCACCACATCCTGCGCGTCAGCGACCTTCTGCTGTCTCAGCAGGACATCAACTAACCCAGCGGTAAGCGCCGGGTCGTTGGGTTTCGCCTGAAGAGCTTGGGAATAGAGACTTGCCGCACGTTCGTAGTCGGCGTGAAGGAAGGCTTGTTCCGCTTCGGAAGAGCTATGGGGCGCCGCGACCGGGCATGAAGCAGCTAACGCTGAGCTGCTACAGAGAGCAACGATCGCGCAATAAAGTAGTAAGACTCGCAGGGAGTAACTCCTCAGGCCACGACATTAGCATTACTCGCGCGTCTTTGCGAATTTATGAGTACCACGAGGGATGAGGTGATTTTGTGCCCTCAGCTAGCCCCACGCCCTGATAAAACCTGCGGAATCGTCTTCAACATAATCTTGCAATCCAAACCCAAAGACCAGTTATCGATGTACTCCAAATCCAGCTTCATCCAGGTCTCGAAATCCACGCGATCTCGGCCGTTCACCGCCCAAAGACACGTCAGCCCCGGCCGCATCCGGAGCCGTCTTCGCTGCCAGCGCTGGTACTGCGCCACTTCGCTCGGAATCGCCGGCCGGGGCCCGACAAGCGACATCTCCCCCCGAATCACATTCACTAGCTGCGGCAGTTCATCCAGCGAAAAACGCCGCAGATACCGTCCCAGCCGCGTCAATCGCGGATCGTTCGGGATCTTGGGCGCAGTCTGGCGCTCGCTCATATGAATCACCTCGTCCATCCGGTCTTCGGCGTCCACCGACATGGATCGGAACTTGTAGCAGCGAAACTTCCGGCCATTCAAGCCGCAGCGCTCCTGCTGAAACAGCGCCGGACCCGGCGAGGTCAACCGCACCGCGCCCGCAATCAGAAGCATCAGCGGCCACC
>JAVHMZ010086014.1:0-10556 GCA_034782995.1 Amazona versicolor | reverse complement strand
GTCCGGAATCGTCACCATGGAATCGGGCCTTGCGCTGGCAATTAATCTAGGCGGCTCGCAAGGCAGCAATGGCGTGCAGAACGGCAGAAACCGTCCTGACCTGGTCGGCAAGATTAGCTATCCGGAATCGGTTAACCAGTGGTTTAATACCTCCGCCTTCGCCGCTCCAGCATTATGGGCATGGGGCGACCTGAAGGCCGGCGCTCTGCGCGCCCCTGGTCGCGACAACTGGAATGTCTCGTTGTTTAAGAATTTCGTTTTCAACGAAGCACGCGGTAGCCGTTTCGAACTCCGAGTGGAAACCTTCAACATATGGAACCACACGCAGTACAACAACGTGAGCACTACCTTTTCGTCCAGCAACTTCGGCCAGGTGACCAGCGTCTTTGATCCTCGCGTGATACAACTGGGAGGCAAACTCGACTTCTAGGCTTGCCGTAACTAGCAAGCCTACTTGATATCGGGCTTACTTTCTGCGAGGCGTTTCTCCCAATCGCGAAATTGAGCGAGCAGCGCCACCACTGCTCCGCCTGCGCCTCGCGAGGTTTGCAGCGTATTCAACGCCTGCATCGGTACCGCTCCCATAAAGTAGCGGTGCCGAATACCCGGTATCTGAATCAGTTGGTCTAAGTTGGCGCTTTCCGTCATATCTCGACTCTTCATAGCTTCAAAGTAACTCCGCAGCGCCGCTTCGTCGATCTTCCCAGCCGCCGCGTCCTGCAGCTTCGGGAGGCATGCTTTGAGATCGCCGTAGGCGCGATGCCGGCCGCTTAGCAGCATCTCCGTCACGTTCTCATCGCCTTCGAGAGAGCCATCTGCATAGATCACCGCCGTAATGTTCGCGCCCACGGGCCTGCTTCCTTCAGGCAACGTATGCCCGGTGTCGCTCTCATGCGCGGGCGGCAAGGCTTCGAGACCTCCGGCATACCCAAGCGTATCGCCCCCGAATGCCGTCGCGTCAGGACGTCCAGCATGTTCAAACGTAGCCTGCACAATGTATGCCGTCACTGTCGCGTTCCGGCTATTGCGAATCCAAGCGGAGTAGTAATCGCCGCCACCCTTCCGGTATTCGATCCGCAGTCCGTGTACGTCGGAAGCAGAGATGGCGGGGCACGCGCTCAAAAGAGCCAGGCAAAGTAAACGATTCACGGCGCTACCTGCAGTGTAATCCCAAGTGGCACGGCGCATGCTGACGGTTGGCTATATGATGTCTCAAATTCAACCAGCCCGCGAGGAACCCGAGGTTCTCCGCAATTGGCCGGGCCCCCATCCTCCTCAGAACTACTTTCGCGTGATGGGCAATCGCCCGGATCTCTTGAACGCGTTCGCGCCTTTCTACCAAGCGGTTATGAGCGAAGGTTCGCTCGATCGCCGGGTCAAGGCGTTGGCGTATCTGGCAGCTTCATATGCCAATGAATGTCCCTACTGCGTGTCGCGCGCCCACACCACCGCGCTCGAATCCGGATGGGGTGAAGACGAACTGCGCGCGGTCCAAACCGAGCAGGATTATGATTTCCGGCCACTCGAACACGCGGCACTTCATATTGCTCGTGAACTAACCCGTACCTGCTCGCTGGATGACATATCCGAAAACGAGCTGAATCTATTTACACCTGATCAGTTGATCGAGCTCGTTTCACTGATTTCACTTGCTAACTTTGATAATCGTTTCAACAACGCGTTCGAAATCGAAGCGGAGAAAATCAGAGCAGCTAGCAAATAGATATTAGGACGCCCGACAAAAAGCTAACAACTTTGGCATAAGTTCCCCTCAGAATACAGGTGACTTCACCTTGCGAGAGGGAACTTATATGACAGGTCAACAAGCCGCTTCGAACTATAAAAGAGCCGGATTCACCCGGCGCGAGTTCTTTGAACTGCTAGGAGCCGCGACAGCTACAACAGCGGTTCTTGGCGGAACGGCGTCGGCCCAGGATCCGCAATCGCACTTGTATCTCGATGCAGCGGGTAAGATTGGTCCCGCGCATCCGGAGGCAGTATCGCTCGGCATCTCGTGCCCGCCCTTACCAAAAAGTACAAAGGGTGGGACGCGCGACGCTGAACCGTGCGGACCAACTCCGCCTGTTGCTGGTTACCCTAAATACAACATCTTATTTCTCATGGTTGACCAGATGCGGGCGCCTAAGTGGCTTCCCGGCGTTCAACCGGATGGTAGCTCGGGACAAGCCGCCATCGACGAAGTACTGCAGAACATCGCCACGCTGCGTCAGCAGTCTTACGACTTTCCCTATTACTACGCAGCCGCGACAAACTGTACACCTTCTCGCGCCACGCTTTTGACCGGACTATATTCTCAACAGACTTGCATGATCAAAACGATCAATGGCTCGTCGGTGCCCACCTTGAACACGGGATTCCAAAACATCGGATCGCTTCTATCAAGCGTCGGATACACCACGACTTGGATTGGTAAGTGGCATGTATCCGACGACGGCTACAACAATGGGAATGGCTCGCGCGGACCACTCGACTACGGATTCGCTCAAGCTACGGGTTTCAATATTCCAAACGCGAATGGTTGCACAAACGCTTACCCTGCTGTCTACTCTTCTCCCGATGGAGGCGCTAACGAAGGCGCCGGAGGAACGGATCTTACCATGGCCGCCACGCTGCCGGCTTGGGAAAGCTCAAGTCCATTTCCCGGATTACTCAGTTCACCTCCCCGCCCCCAGTTACGTGATGGGGCGGTCGCGGATGCGTTCGTCGAATACTTTCTTCCGAGCGCGCCGGGCACACCCTGGTTTACGGCCGTGAGTTTCGTGAATCCACACGACATCTCGGAGTTTCCTTACGCGTACGGATTGGCCACGGGCGCCGGTAACTTCGGTCTGGCATGCGGCGATGCAGCAGCACTTCCTAGCGGATATGCACCACCGCCCATCACCGGCTACGGAGACCCAAAGTATCCCGACAATAGTACAATTCCAGCCATGGTGGATTTGTACAGCCCTACGAGTGCACCAGCGAGCTGGAATGTCTCCGACGATCCGGCGTTGCAACCTTATTCAGTCATCCAACCCGGTAAGCCGGGCCTGCAGGCTTATCAGGAGTATGTCTTAAGCTACGATGCCGGCGCGGTTCTGAATACCAACGGTTGGTATGAGTTCCTCAACTACTACTTCTGGATGCAAGCATGTGTCGATGTGCAAATCGGCAGAGTCATCTCGGCTTTGAATGACTCGGGTTTCGCAGATAACACGGTAATCGTCTTCACTTCCGATCACGGAGAATACGCGGGTTCGCATAACTTACATGCCAAGGGCGGCGGACTCTATGACGAATCCATCAATGTGCCACTATATGTTAGCTTTCCGCAGCAACGAGGCAAAGCCCAACCAAAGCCGCGAAATTATGCGTGTTCGACTGTCGACATCCTCCCGTTCTTTTATACGCTCGCGTTAGGTACGAACGCCTGGAGATTCAACCCCTGCGACCCCGTATACTACTTGCGTCACCGCGAATCGATTCTGGATGCCATTCTGAGTTCTACTCCTCAGCAACTCAGAACGGTATCGATCAACGGAGCGCCTCCCGTTCCGTATATTCTGCACACCACAGACGAGTACGTGAAGACTGGCGCATATCTCGCTCCGGCATATTCAAATCCGGCTAACTCACAGCAATGCCAGACTGCTTCAACAGCGCAGCCACAGCCCTCTCATGCAATCGCGTTCCGGACTATTGATTTCGGCACCTCTGTCCCAACGCCGGCCTCGCTCAATCCCTATCCATATACTTATGGTGGCGGAAAACTCGGTATTTATAGCAATTGGCCGACGTCAAGCTCTCAATGCGCCGCGCAATCCGCAACTCAGCCTTACCCGATCGCAGCGCCGTCGGGTCAGCAGTATGAGTTCTATGACTTCACCAACCCGTATAGTGGCGGCGCTCCGAACTTTGGCGAAGTAGGCAATCAAGCCACGTTCTCGGGAAGCTCGCTTTCAGGGCTGGCGCTGCAGTATCTCAACGCGTTTAATTCGAGCGGCGTGCAGGCCGAGTTATACTCTCCGTACGCAAGTACCTATACCGCTTATGTCGCGGCTTACGACGCTCTGCTGAATTATCTCGGCTTGTCAAATTGCTATGTCCCGCCGAGCGTGCCGAATTAAGGTTATTATGTATCGCCTATTGGTCAACCTGACGATATTCTGCCCGATCCTAGCGTTCTAGGCAAGTGCGGCAACGCCAAAGTTCAGCGCCCGCAACGACTACGTTGCACCCGGCCTCTGGGCAACCGTCGGCGACATTAACCGCGACGGGAAACTCGATGTGGCGGTCACAACATCTACCGGATTTGCCGTGCTGCTTGGAAACGGCGATGGCGCCTTCCAGCCCGCGATTAACAGAAGATCACCTAAGGAAGCGCGATGGATTCGAAGCGGGGACGTCAATAAGGATGGCGTACCCGACCTTGTCCTCGTGAATAACACCGCCGGAGTTCAATCGAACCTGGTCTACTTATATCTTGGTAATGGAGACGGTACGTTTTCGGGACCAACGTTCCCGGATCTGCCTTACGGGGAGGACGTTGCCATCGGTGACATCAATGGAAATGGCAACCCCGATATCGTCAACAGCGGCGTCAACATCGTTTTGGGGTATGGCAAGGGCCAGTTCGGGCCGCCGACATACTACGCCGTCGAATCCGCGCCGCTCGGAACGCTCGAGATCTTTCTAGTAAGCTTGCGCAACAATGGCCGCTTAGACATTATCGAAGACAACGGCGTATTCGTTTCGGTACTGCTCAATGAGGGGAAGGGCAAATTCGAGGACGGCGAAACGATCCCAGTCCCGCCTGGCGCGGGTTGCAGCGCCGCCGCCGATTATAACGGTGATGGCAACCCCGATCTTGCGATAACAACGTCCTCTGGAATAAGTATTCTTTTGGGAACCGGCAAGGCGGTCACCCCATTCGGGGTTACGCCGGGAATTCCTCTCTCCTACGCAGCTTGTTTGCAAACGGGCGATTTCAATAACGACGGAATCCCGGACCTGCTGATTCCAGTCAATAATCCGCCTCCCCAATCGGGCGGAACTATTACTTCGTATCTTGGTGATGGCGACGGGACCTTCCACCAGGTTGCTGCGATTCCTACGGGAACTGGTGGATTTCTGGTTACGGGTGACTTCAATCATGACGGCAATCTCGACTGGGCCGCATCCGGTAACTTCCTGGCCTTCGGCAATGGCGATGGCACGTTTCAAACTCCGGTACCTTATATTCCGGCAAACGCGCCGCAATCGTTTACCCCTTTGATGATCGCTTCCGCGGATCTCAACCAGGACGGATGGACCGACCTGGTACTCACGGATCGGGAGCACGATTACATTTGCGTTCTGATCAACAATCAACAAGGGGGTTTCACCTTAACCACCTATACGCAAGGCGTTAGTTCCTACGGCCCGTTTGGAATTGCGTTCGGAGATCTCAACGGCGATGGCGCCCTTGACATGTTCGTTGCCTTCAGCTTATTGGGCGGCGCGGTGTACCTGGGGGACGGTAACGGAAACTTCTCCTACGGAGAGCGGCTCGCCATCCCTGTGGATACCAGCGGGATTCCGCTGATCGCCGATTTGAATGACTACGGCATATTGGACATCGCCATTGCATGCCAAAGCACCACGGCAGTATTCCTGGGCAAAGGCGGCGCGCAGTTTCGTCCACCGTTTTACCTGGGAACTGGACCCGAACCCGGCGACGCGCGCGCGATGAATCTTCATGGCCAATCGTCCGGAAAACCGGACCTGGTTTACCCGGATCTTACCGGCTTGGTCTACGTTTTGATCAATCAAACGAAGTAGGTACCCGACCCATGCCCATCCTAGTCAACGGTGAACCCGTACCCGAAGCCCTGATTCGCGAACAAGAGGTGCGCATTGGACGTGATCCGCGATGGGCGCAGATCGCCGGCGAGAGAGAGCGAGCCGCCCGCCTCCGATTGGCCGCCGAACGCGCCGCCGTGGAGCGCGTTCTGGTCGAACAAAAGGCATTGAGCGATTCTTCGCCCATCGACGCCGCCGTTGTGGAACAGCTCGTCCACGAGCATACAGCTCGCGCGGGTTGCCGGAGCGCCTTCAACGACTCCGGCCTTCGCGAATGGGTTGAGCGCGACCTCCGCATCCAACGCACCATGGCCGACATGGTTGCGGGAGCCGTGAAGCCAACGGGCGATGAAGTGCGTGCATTCTATGACGCGCATCGGGACCGCTTCCGCACCCCGGAACGCTTCGAAGCGTCGCATATTGTGCGCCATGTCGAACAGCAAGACGGTGAAGCGCAAGCGCGGCAAGTTATCGAGGAGGCGTTCGCGGAACTGGAACGCGGCGAACCATTCGCCGAAGTCGCCGAGCGTCATTCGGATTGCAAAGGCAACGGCGGTAAGTTAGCGCCGTTCGCCGCGGGGGACATGGTTCCGGAGTTCGAAGACCAGCTGAGAACGTTGCAAGCCGGCGCCCGCTCCGGAATCTTTCGAACGCCGTTCGGTTACCACATCGTGCACTTACACGCTAGGTATTTCGATGAGTTAGCGCCGTTCGGAGACGTGCGGCCGGATATCGAGCGAGCACTTACCCTGATGAGCGAACATCGCGAATACCAGAAGTGCGTCGGCGAGCTTCTCCGGCGCGCCAACGTCGCATGCGTTCCCGACCCGAATTGACTCTCTCAAGAGCGTGATAGGATCGCTTCCGGAGGACCTATGTCCGGAATCTACCTATTGAAGACTGCGGGCGTGGTGGTTGGCTTGTGCGCGTTCCAGATCATGATTTCTGTCGCGGCGGCGCAAACTGCGTCTACTTGGGTGCAGGTGGCGTACACTTCGGCTCCTTCGGCGCGCGCATCATCGGGCATTGTCTATGACGAGGCGACCCACGCGACCTTGCTGTTCGGCGGCGCTGCTGGAAGTAACATTCTGGGCGACACCTGGGAGTGGAACGGTGTTTGGCAGCAGCAGTTTCCGGCGGTATCGCCAGCGCCGCGGCAGGGACCGGCGATCGCTTACGATGGCGCCGCGCGGAATGTCGTGCTGTTCGGCGGCGCGCCAACCGCTCCGGTGGGAAACGGAACAGCCTTCGGCGATACCTGGACGTGGGACGGTTCCAATTGGACGCAGCAGTTTCCTGCGATATCTCCACCCGCTCGGACCTGGTCGAATATGGTGTACTTTCCGGCGGCTAGGAGAGTCCTTCTCTTCAGCGGCACCAATTCGCCGAACGGTGACAACGGCTTCGCCGACACCTGGGAGTGGAATGGCGTGACCAAGACATGGAGGCAACTCTTTCCCGCGTCGTCCCCATCAGGGCGGGTAACGAACCAGTTGGTCTACGATCCGATTCGTAACAACGTGGTGCTGTTTGGTGGAGTTACGACGAATCTAACTCCACTGAACGACACATGGATTTGGAATGGTGTGAACTGGATCCGGCAGTTCCCGGTGTCGAGTCCCGCGCCCCGGAATGGTCCGGCGTTGGCGTATGATCCGGCTCTGCGGGGAGTGGTTCTCTTCGGCGGCGCGGTGGGTGTCTGCTGCTCGAATAATCTGCACGATCTGTGGAAGTGGGACGGCGCGAATTGGAGTCAAGTTTTTCCATCGGCGCCGCTGCCCCATCCGCGCAACGCGCCGAATATGACTTACGATTTGCTGGAGAACGTGCTGCTCTTATTCGGCGGCGACACGGGCGGTCCGGTTCTGGACGATAGCTGGTTCCTGGTGACTAGTCCGGGTAACTAACGCAGTGGGCTAATCCGGGAGAACGAGATAGGGTAGATTGCGGGCGTGGCTGAAATACACGTTCGATAAGTTATCCGACCAGGTTGGAAGAAGGCGGTCTAATTGCCTAAGGCCGGTGTCGAGCTTGGCATGAGCCTCTTCAAAATCTCCGCCCGTCCCATCTCCGAGCTTGGCAAGATCAACTGCGCGAATAGCATCAAAGGCGTGCTGCATAGCTTCCAGGTCCTCCGGCATGGGCCGTGGAAGCTTGCGGTACAGGTCTACTAGATGACTGAGCTGAAAGTACAGAGAGCGAGGATTCGTTTCGTCAGCCATCAACAGATCCAATACTGGTACGGGCTGCAAAGCGGTGTAATAGCGCGAGCGGTAAGTCATCGCGCTATCGGCTACTTCCAAAAGATATTCGAGCAACGGCAGATCGCGGTCCGAAAACGGAAGCACGATCTGCCGAAGCTGACGGACAGAATAGATCGCTCGCTCGAGCCTGCGTCCCAAGCTCATGAACAACCATCCAGGGCCTCGCGTGGTGTTCTCACGCTCCAATCCGGCGAAGGCAGAGAGCAATTCGAGACATCCACTGAGTAGAGCGGAGTACTCCACGAACAACATGTAGTCTTCCAGGTGGATCGAGTTCGTCAGCTCACCGATCAGGCGCATCATGTCCGAGGAGAGGCGCTCCCGTACGCTGCCGCCAACCCGTTCGGTTTCGGCCAGTGCCGCCGCCAAGCTGTCCGGACGCTTACTGTCTGTCATGATGGCGACTAAGTCTTGCTCTAAAGCACGCGCGTTTTCCGGCGGTTGCGTGGACCTACTCGATCGCGGAGAACTAAACGACCTGTGAAGGCGGATCAAGCAATCGAGCTCCGCGCCTTCGGCTTGGCGAACGCGGCTGAGCAAGGTACGGAGGAGACGGGCTATGTTCTCCGATCGCTCAACATAGCGCCCGAGCCAGAATAAGTTGTCCGCCGCGCGGCTGGGGACATCGGCAAAGCCTCGTCGTAGCTCGACAGGTTGATCGGCGGCGCGTGAGTAAGTGACTGAAACCGGATACTCGCCCGAAAGAACCCAAGCATCCTTGCTGTGACCGCCGCGTTGCATGGAGACTACGGGGGTGTCTTCGCCGGACACGCGCACCAATCCACCCGGCATCGCCAGCCAGGCCGATCCGGTGTTCAGCACATAAGTTCGCAACACCAGACTACGTGTAAATAGCCGGCCACGGTCCCACACAGGCGCAGTGGAAAGTGCGACTTGTTCCTGCGCGACATAGTCGTAAGGGCGGAGCCGGAGCTGGTCGGCGAACTTCTCCTTTTCGCTCTTGGCGAGCGCGGCGCCGAACACCGGCTCCATCGGGCGTGCCGGAAATGCCGGTTTAACGACGACGCTGTCCAGGTGGTCGAGCACCCATCGTAATGCGTAATCCTGACCGCACCACCACGTGGCCACCGACGGAAGCCGCAGAGTCTCGCCGAGCATCTGCCGCGCGAGACCTGGTAGAAACGGCATCATCGCCGCAGTCTCGATGACTCCGCTGCCCAGCCCGTTCGCGACGCGCACATTCCCTGCGGCCACGGCATCAACTAACCCAGCAACGCCGAGAAACGAATCACCGCGTAGTTCGAGCGGGTCGCAGAAGCTGTCGTCGACACGTCGCAGGATGACATCTACTGGTTGTAAACCTTCTACCGTCTTCAAGTAGACATGTCGATCGCGAACCGTCAGATCGCCACCTTCCACAAGTGTGAATCCGAAGTATTGCGCGAGATATGAGTGCTCGAAGTAAGTTTCGTTAAATGGGCCGGGAGTAAGCAGCACGACCCGCGGATTGTCCATCTGTGCCAAGGCAAGCAGGCAATCGCGTTGCGCGCGAAAAAACGGCAGCAAGGGCCGTGCGTGGGACGCGCGGAATAGCTCGGGCAAAACATCGCCGACAATAGAGCGGTTCTCCAGCGCATAACCCGCTCCGGACGGCGCTTGCGTGCGATCGGCGAGTACCCACCATTGCCCATCGGGCGAGCGTGCCAGATCCACGGCGCACAAGTGTAGGTAAGTCTGTGACGGAACCGCAATCCCGGCTGCTGGGCGCAGAAACGCGGGGTTTGCGAAGAGCAGTTCGGATGGCAGCCGCCCTTCCAGAAGCAGCCGCTGTGGACCATACAGATCCTCGAGAATCAGGTTGAGCAGTCGTGCACGCTGCACGATTCCCGCTTCGATGTAGCGCCATTCGTGCGCTGGCAACACCAGCGGCATCGGATCGATTCGCCAAGGCCGCTTGGCGCCTTCAGGATCGCCGTAAATGTTATAGGTAACGCCGTTTTCGCGAATGCGACGCTCAGCGCGGCTCCAGCGGCGCAGCAGTTCATCGTTCCCGATTGCGCCGATCCCCTGAATGAAGGGCGCCCAGTGGGCGCGTGGCGTCACGCCGTCAACGGTCAGCTCATCGTATACGCTGGGGTCCCGCAATGGGATTTGCAGCAGATCCGAAGTCATGCGCCAGGTTTGGGCGTTGCGAGAGTGCTCTTTGGAACTACGATAGCAAGTGCAGCCTTACTTAGTGCGGCGGAATGACAGGTGGCCGTGGGTTCAGCGGTTCGATCTGATGAAATTTCGTACTTACCGTCACGGATGCCAACGTGACACCGGTCTCGGCGTCAACTAAGTCGTACTGTTCGACTTGCCCGGGTTGGATTGTAATATTGAAGCTATCGATCTCTGACGTGGAAAGAACACCGCTCAGCGGTGTTCCATCGAGGTAAATTTGTACGTGCTGGTGATAAGGAGCTTCAAACTGAAGGCTAAGATCGG
>JAVHMZ010085915.1:0-10560 GCA_034782995.1 Amazona versicolor | reverse complement strand
GGCACCCGGGCGTGCACCGTGCCGATCTCGGGGATGGTGACCTGGTAGTCTGATAGGATCTCGAGCAGGAATGCCTCGAACTCCTGGTCGGACTTATCGATCTCGTCGATCAGCAACACCGACCCGCCCGGCTGTTCCAGCGAGCGCAGTAGCGGCCGCGGCTCGAGGAATTGGTGGGAAAAGAAGATATCGCCGAATTCATGCAGCCGGTGGAGAGCGGCTGGCAGTTTCCGCCACTCTCCCTGCTGCGCGCCGCTCCGGGCGTCATTCGTTACCGGCAAGCGCTCCGTTCAGCTATCCGCGATACCGCGCCCGATCTCATTCACACACACGGGCTCAAGATGCATCTGCTCGCCGCCTGGAGCGGCTTGCGCGACACTCCACTGATCTGGCATTTGCATGACTACTTATCCGCGCGGGGAAGCGCCGCACGCTTGGTCCGTTGGAGCAGTGCGCGGGTTGCGGGCGCGATTGCTGTTTCGGAGAGCGTGGCGAGCGAGTTCCGCGCCCGCTTCGCCCCGCTCTTCCCGGTTCAAACCGTGTTGAACGGCGTGAACCTGGCACGATTTCATCCTCAGGGTCCGCGGCTCGACCTAGACCGCATGGAAGATGTGAAGCCGCGCCCCGGCGCAATCCGCGTCGGCTTGGTGGCGACGTTTGCGCGTTGGAAGGGCCATGAAGTTTTCCTGCGCGCTTTGGCTCATCCGGCGGTCCGGGGCCGCAACATTCACGGGTTTGTCATTGGAGGCCCGATTTACCAAACCGCCGGAAGCCAGTATTCGCTCGAAGAGCTGCGCGAACTGGCGCGGTCGCTCGGCATCGAAGAGCGCGTCACCTTTACAGGGTTTCTCCCCGACACAGCCAGCGCGATGCGCGCCCTGGATATCGTGGTGCACGCCAGCACGGCACCGGAGCCTTTCGGACTGACCATTGCCGAAGCCATGGCGTGCGGCCGTGCCGTAATCGCATCGCAGGCGGGCGGGGCTGGCGAACTTTTCACCAGCGGACGGAGCGCCCTGGCGGTTACTCCCGGAGATCCGTTCGCGCTCGCTGCCGCCATTACCCAAATCTCGCGTGACGGAATTCTACGCTTGTGCCTCGGACGGGCTGCGCGTGCCACCGCGGAATCGCGTTTCAACCGGGACCGGCTGGGACCGGCCGTCGCCCAACTCTATCGACAGGTGCTCGAACCGTGCGCATACTCCACGTCCACAGCGGAAATCTCCACGGCGGCGTAGAAACGATGCTGCGGACATGGGCGCGCACGCGCGGCGGCGAAGCGCCGGAGCGGCGACCCGCGTTCGCCTTATGCTACGAAGGGCGCATCGCCGAAGAGCTGCGCGACACCGGCTGCGAGGTGCGCGTTGTGGGCGAAGCGCGCGCGATCAATCCGCTGTCCGTGCTGCGTGCGCGGCGACGCATCGAGGCGTGGTGCCGTACTGACGGTTTCGCGGCGACGGTGGCGCACTCTCCATGGTCTCTGGCGCTGCTCGCTCCCGCCGGCCCGCGGCCGCGAATCTTGTATCAACATGATGTGCCCGGCGGTCCGGCGTGGACGCGTCTCTGGTCGCAACGCAACCGCCCGGATTTCGTCATCGCCAACAGCCGGTTTATCGCTGCGGAAGTGGCGCCCGTGTATAAGAATGCGCGCGTGATCCCCATTCACCCTCCCGTCGAGCTTGCGAATCGCCCAGCAGACTCCGCATTCCGCGACAGCATTCGCCGGTCTTTCCGAACTCCGCGCTCAAGCACGGTTGTTCTGCAAGCCGCGCGTTTTGAACCGTGGAAGGGGCATCGGCTGCTGCTGGACGCACTGGCCACTCTCCAAAGCAATCCCGGCTGGATTTTGTGGATTGCCGGACGCGCCCAGCGCCCGTGCGAAGTTGCTCTTCAACTTGAGCTTCAGCGGCTCGCCGAGCGGCATGGTGTCGCGGGCCGTGTCATGTTTTTGGGCCATGTCGAAGACATGCCCGCCCTGATGCACGCCGCGGACATTTACTGCCAGCCCAACACCACGCCCGAACCGTTCGGCATCGCCTATGTGGAGGCATTGCACGCCGGTTTGCCGGTGATCGCCTCGGCTCTGGGCGGAGCGAGGGAGATTCTCGAACCCGATTGCGGCCTGCTCGTGGAACCAACTGTTTCGGCGGTTGCCGCGGTGCTCGAGCGCTGTTTCACTGACTGCGATCTGCGGGCGCGATTAGCAGATGCCGGCCCCCGCCGCGCCGCCGCTCTGTGCAATCCGTCCCGCCAGATTGCGGCATTCGAGAATGCGATTCGGTCACGCGGGGCGGAACGAGCCGCTGCATGAATTTAGCCATGAATCTGGCAATGCTGAGCTTCCGTTTGCCGGGTCCAGGCCTCCAACGCGGAGGCTGTGAACGGATGGCCCATGAACTGGCGAACGGACTCGCGCGGCGTGGACATCAAGTCACGCTTTGGAGCGCGGATCCGCGCCCGCCCAGCGCGCTCTACAACGTAGCGCGGCTTCCGTGCAGCTCTTTGATTCACCATTGGCTCGGGTACCGCCTGACCAGCGGGTATCTCGGAAACGTTCTCGCGCTTCTGCCGCGTTACGGCGACGCGGACGCAGTCATCGCTCACGGAGACAGTCTCCTGCTGCCCTTCCGCGGCATGCCGGTTTTGCGCGTGATGCACGGGAGCGCGCTGGATGAAGCGCGCACAGCGCGATCGTGGTTCCGGAAAATCTTGCAGACGGGCGTTTATCTCCAAGAGCTCGCGACGGCCAGCATGCAGTTCACGGTCGCTGTCAGCCGTAACACGGAGAACCGTTACCCTGCGGTGCGCGCGGTGATTCCGAACGGAGTCGATACAAGCCGGTTCCATGCCGATCCCCGCGCGAAAACCGCCGAGCCGTCGATCTTGTTTGTGGGCAAACTCGGGGGCCGCAAGCGGGGACAGCAGCTGCTTAGCTGGTTCACGGAAACCGTGCGGCCCGCGTTTCCTCGGGCGCGTTTGTGGATGGTCACGGAGAATGGACCGGCGCGCGACGGAGTGGAATATTTCTCGGGCTTGGCAGACGAGCGGCTGAGCGCGTTGTACCGCAGCGCCTGGGTGTATGCATCGCCAAGCACGTATGAAGGGTTTGGGCTGCCTTATCTCGAAGCGATGGCGAGCGGAACCGCGGTGATTGCCACAGCAAATCCAGGCAGCATCGAGGTTCTCGATGGAGGACGCTGCGGAATGCTGGCTGCCGACGATGGCGAGTTCGCGCACGGTCTTCTCCAGCTTCTTGAGAGCGAAGCCCTTCGCGCGCGATACGTCCAGCACGGCCTGGCGCGCAGCCGCGAGCTCTCGACCGAGCGCATGTTGGATCGGTACGAAGCCGCTTTAACCGAGCTGGTTTGGGGCGCCTGCGTCAGCGAGGTTAGCGCTTGAGCAAAGCGGGGCGGGCGCGCTGGGGATGGCTCGAATATTTTGTCGTGATTCTGTTTCTTCTGAACGGTCTCCTGCTGCTTCCCGGCACGCAGCCGGTCCGCTTCGCGATTCGCGCGGCCCCGTTTGTGGCGAGCTTAGGGTCGCTGCTGCTGCTTCGGCGCAAGTGCCGCGCCCCGCTTCCGCCGGGCGGTTGGGCTTTAACCCTGGTTCCGCTCCTCCTGGCGCTCAATCTTCTTCACCCTGCCACGCAGCTGCGGGCGGGAATCGTCCAGCTGCTGTTTCAGATCGCGATCATTGCGCCGGCGTTTTGGGCAGCGCCGCTAGTTTCTGACGAACGGCGCGTGATGCGTTTGCTGTGGATCGTTTGGGCGTGCAACGCCGTGGGTGCCGCGGTCGGTGTGCTTCAGATCTACTTCCCTGACCGTTTTCTTCCTGCGGAATGGAGCGCCGACGCACCGGCGAGCTGGGTTCGTTCGATGACATTCTTAAGCCCGAGCGGAAAGCTTCTGGTGCGTCCGCCGGGTTTGAGCGATCTGCCGGGAGGCGCGGCGATGGCTGGCTCGCTCACCGCTATTCTCGGGTTCGGGTTCAGCGCACTCCGGTCAAATCCGTTTTGGGTTCGTTTGGTATGTTTCGCCTCGGCGCTGGCCGGCATCGCGGTTTTGTACCTCACGCAGGTCCGGTCGCTGACGCTGATGACGGTGGCGGCGCTCGTCGTTTTGCTTTTGTTCGGAGTCCGCGAAGGCAGCGTCAGGCGGCGCGGATGGCTGGCGGGCGCAGCGGCGCTTTTGATTGTCGGATCGTTTGCGTGGGCCGTTAACGTCGGCGGAAACAGAGTGCGGGAGCGCTTTTTCAACCTTGGCGATCTCGGAGTGGTAGAGAGCTACGGGTGGAGCCGCGGACGATTTTGGGATTACACCTTCGGCGAAGGTTTGGCCGAGTTCCCGCTGGGAGCGGGTTTGGGTCGCTGGGGCATGATGAGCGTCTACTTCGCCGACGGGAACCGGCCGGATTCGCCCTCTCTCTGGGTCGAGATCCAGCCGACCGGCTGGCTCTTCGACGGCGGTGTCCCCATGTGGCTGCTCTACGGAAGCGCGCTCGCGGCATCCATGCTGTTTCTGTTCCGCATAGGCCGTTCCTCGCGTTATGGAACGGCGGTGCCGTTCGCCGCCACGCTGGCGTTTTGCGTCAATGGCGAGATCATCGGAGCCAGCTTTTCCGGCCCGGCATTCAACACCGGCATGGGCATTCAATACTGGCTGCTCCTGGCCGCCGTTTACGGCGCGGCTCGGGAGAGCTGGCGCGGACCTGCGATGTGCCAGCCGGCGCTCTGCCGTCTCGAAGAGGTTCCGGCCTAAGATGGCGCGTTCGCGCAGTTTCACGCATAGTGTGATCTTGGGCGTCGGTGGCCAAGCTGTCACCATGCTGGCCGGACTTTGGCTGAGCCCGTTCCTGCTGCGGCATCTCGGCACAGGCGGTTACGGCATGTGGATTGTCGGGCAGCAGTTGCTCGTGTATTTGACGCTGCTCGACTTCGGCGTGGTCGCGCTTCTGCCGCGCGAGACGGCGTATGTGCTGGGACAGGGCGGCGGCAACGAAGGAGTCGCCCGGCTCTTAGTACGTACGAGCCGCATCGTGCTCTGGCAAACGATCCCCGTTGCGGCAGCCGCAGTGCTGCTATGGACGTCAATGCCCGCGAGCTGGACCGCCGTGCGGGTTCCCATCGGGATTGCCGCCGGAGCCTTTTGCATCCTGTTTCCCGCTCGGCTGTTCCGAGGTGTGCTGGAAGGCTTGCAGGATCTGGCGTTCATTAGCTGGTCGTATATGGCGGGCTGGCTCGCTGGACTGATCGTCAGTATTAGCCTCGTCGCGAGCGGTTATGGGTTACGCGCGCTCGCGATCGGGTGGGCGGTGAACGGCGCCGTTGACGCGATGCTATGCGCCATCCGCTTGCGAGTGCGTTTTCCCGATTCGTGGCCCCGCGATTGGACTGCGGGTGATGCGGGCGGTCTCCGCGCTCAATTTTCGCGCGGACTTTGGGCCAGTGTGAGCCAGATCGCGCAAGTGCTGATTTACGGCACCGACGCTGCCGTGATTGGACGCTTGTTCGGCCCGGCGGCCGTGGTCCCGTATAACTGCACCGGCAAGCTGATTGGCGTTCTGGCCAACCAGCCGCAGCATCTGATGCGCGCCGCCGAACCCGGACTGAGTGAACTCCGCGTCAGCGAATCTCGCGGGCGGCTCCATGCGGTTACCGGCGCGCTGAGCCTTCTGATGCTGCTGGCGAGCGGCGCTGTGGTGGTGTGGACGCTTGCCGCCAATGCCCCTTTCGTGCGCTGGTGGATGGGCGACGCCGCGTACGGCGGACTTCTGCTCACCGTGCTGTTCGGCATTTCCATGCTTCTCCGGCACCTGAACATCACCGCGATTTACACGCTATTTGCTTGCGGGCAGGAGCGTCAGCTGGCGTGGACCAGCTTGGCGGACGGAATCGGCAGCACGATTTTTTCGATTCTTTTTGCGCGGTGTCTCCACTCACCGATTGGTGTGGTGCTGGGTTCAATTGTGAGCACAATTTTGGTGGTGCTGTTCGGAAACGGACCGCGGCTGGCCCGCGAATTGGGCGTTTCCATGATGGAGCTTGCCAAACCTCTTTCGAGCTGGTTCTGGCGCATGCTCTTGGCCGGCACTGCCGCCGCGGCGCTGGGAAGCTGCGTGGCCAAACCGGGCTTGGTGGCGATCGCAACCATGGGCGGAACCGCTCTCGCGCTCTACTGTCTGCTGATGACGCCGGTGCTTCTGCGCTCCGGGCTCCGTCCGTATGTGGAGCCGTATCTCGCGGCGGCGCGCTCCGTGCACTTTCTCCGGAGGATTGCCTGGGCGCACTAGCCGTTTCGCCCTCAACTGCGTGGATTGCGCCAGCGGTGCGCAAGCGAGCATGGGCGGACCGTCCCGTGCTCGTCGGGCTCACCTTCGCTCTGCTGTATTTGCTGACCTGGGCGGGCCATCTCGACTCGGGCGACAGCTCGTACCGCATTGCCTGGGCCAAGTCCATGCTGTTTCACCACACCGCGCGCATTGACGACGCGGGCCTGGGCAGTTCGTTTTGCAAATATTCGATTGGACATTCCGTTCTGGCCATGCCGTTTTTGCTCGCGGCGGAGGGTTGCAAGCGCATCTTCCACGTGACTGCGGAAGGGCCGATTTACATGCTCTTGTTTGTGCTGAACGCGGGCGTGTTTCTGGCGCTCGTGTCGAGCTACCTCCGGGAGCGTTTCGGACCCGTTGAGACGCGCCGAGCGCTCTTCGTTCTGGCGTTCTGCACTGTGTGGCTGCCGTGCTCACGCATGGATTCAATCGAGCAGCTCGTGCTCACGTTTCTGTTCGGCGGCTTTTTGGCTGTGAAGCGGGGCCGGCCTGTGCTGGGAATGCTCATCGCGGGCTGCGCAATTACGATCCGGCCGGACGCCGCCATCGCGGTGGCGCTGCTGCTCGCCTGGGACTTCCTCGGCCATCGCAACTGGCGCACCGCATTAGGCATGGCCTTCGCGGTGATACCCGCGCTGGCCGTGAATGCTCTCGCGAACTGGGTCCGCTGGGGAACCATCTTCGAAGCCGGTTATGCTGGTGAGCCTTTCAGCCAGCCGCTGCTCACCGGGCTCTACGGCATTTTGTTTTCGGCCGGCCGCAGCATCTTTCTTTACTCGCCGCCGCTCGTTTTGGGTGTCGTCGCCGTTTACTGTTACGCGCGCACGGGGCGCGGCTCGCGCGATTACTGGTTCTTTGCCTCGGTTCTCGTTTCCGAAGCGCTTCTCTATGCGCGCTGGTGGGACTGGTCGGGGGACGACTGCTGGGCCATCCGATTTCTCAATCCGGGTGTGATGCTGATGTGCATTCCCGCCGCGGAACTGCTCCGGGGAGTGCGTTGGCCGCGGGCTGCTGCCGCTGTGGCGCTTGCTGGCTTGAGCGTGCAGATGCTGGCTGTGATTGTCGATCCGATCGCCGCGGATTATGCGATTCGCAACCGGGAAATGCCGCGCGTTTCCGTGTATCCCGGGCAGCCGGCTGGCCGCTTCAACCGGGTGGACATCGAAGACTTGCGCTTCAATCCGCGCTTCTCGCCCCTGGCGACCAATTGGCTGATGCTGCGCGTGCTGGCCGGTTATCCTCCCGCGTTGCAAACGGACTCGCGCGAGATCGAGCGAACCGGCACGCCTCTATATGATTCGCTCGTGGCGAGCGGCTGGAAACCGGACAGCGTCCAATGCGATCTGTTTTGGGTGAGGCTGGCTAAAAGAGACAGATGATTCACATCATCACGGGGGAATACCCGCCCGCGCCCGGCGGCGTTGCGGATTACACGGAGATGGTGGCGGCGCATCTTGCCGAGGCGGGTGAAACAGTTCACGTTTGGACTGGAGGCTCGGCCCCGGAAGAGACAGCGGGGAAAGTGACGGTGCATCGAACTGCAGGCCGGTTTGCACCATCCGGACTCCGGCGTCTGGACTATGCGCTGAACGCGATGCCGGCCCGGCGCAGACTCCTGATTCAGTGGACGCCGCACAGCTTCGGTTTCCGCTCCTTGAATCTCGCCTTCGCGTTGTGGGTTTGGAAACGCGCGCGCGTTGATCAAGACCGCGTGGAGCTGATGATTCACGAACCCTTTCTGGCTTTCTGGGAAGGGAATCGGCGTCAGGACATAGCGGCGGCGATGCATCGCGGGATGGTGTCGGTGCTGCTCCACGCCGCAAGCAAGGTTTGGCTTTCGATTCCGGCTTGGGAAGAGCGCTTGCGGCCCTGGTGCTTCGGGCGGGCGGTTCCATTCGAATGGCTTCCCGTGCCAGCCAATATCACGCTTCCGTTCAGTGCGGGCGACGAAACCGAAGCCCGGTGCGTGGGACACTTCGGCACATTCCGCGAGGACATCGGCAGACTGCTCCAGCCCGCAATCGGCGAGTTACTCGGAAGCAGTGACGTTCGCGTGGTGCTTGCCGGACACGGTAGCGAGCGCTTCCGGGAGCGCCTGATCGAGAACTTCCCCGGTTTCGCGGTGCGCATTTCCGCCGTGGGCAGCTTTGCCCCCGCGACCTTAGCCTCGTGCGTCAGCCCATGCGACGTGCTTCTGCAGCCGTACCCAGACGGCATCTCCACACGCCGGGGCACTGCGATGGCGGCGCTCGCGGCGGGAATGCCTGTCGTCAGCAATCGGGGTAAGCTCAGCGAAGAGTTTTGGGAGGAAAGCGGAGCCGTGGCCCTGGCACACGCCCCCGACGCTTCACAACTGGCAGCCCGCACGCTGGAACTTTTGCCGGATCAACCGCGGCGCGAGGAGCTTTCGCGCCAAGCGCGAGATCTGTACGGGCGGCGATTCTCCATTCGCCACACGATTGCGGCGTTGCTCGGCATTCCATCCGCAAGCGCCTCTGCATGAAAATCACCGTCGTGAACTTCAGCCGTCGTAAGATCGGCGGAACGGAGCAAAACCTCGATGTGGTGCTGCCGGAACTGGACCGCCGCGGACACCGCTTGCAATTCGTGTTTTTCCATGACACGCCGACTGACCGAGCGGCCGTGCGAACCGGAGCAAACACAGAAGCGGTCGATGCGGGACGGATCGGCGAAGACGCCGCGCTCCAACAGATTCGGGCCTTTCAGCCGCACTTGATCAATGTGCATGCGGACATCGCGCCGCGGTTTCAATCTCACCTGCAGAAGATCGCGCCTGCGGCTTACTCGGTTCACAACTATTACGGCACCTGCATCAGCGGCCTGAAGACGCACCAGTTTCCGATCGTGCAGCCGTGCCAGCGCACGCTCGGATTGGGCTGCCTCTTGAGCTACTATCCCCGTCGGTGCGGCGGGTTAAGTCCGCTGACCATGGTCCGCCGCTACGTCCGCGAGCGAGAGCGTCTGCAAGTGATGCGCCGCTACGACGCGCTGATCACGCACTCCCGACACATGGAAAATGAATACCGCCGTCATGGCTTCGCTCCGGACCGCGTGCACGGTCTCCCTTACGAAGTGACGCGCGCATCCGCTCCTTTGCCGGCGGGCGAAGGCGGCGTCCTATCGCCGCGTTTGCGTCTTCTCTTTGTGGGGCGAATGGAGAAACTGAAAGGCGGCCATGTGCTGATCGCCGCGCTCGACGAGGTGCAGAAGGCGCTCGGAAAGCCGCTGGAACTTCATCTGGCGGGCGACGGTCCTGATCGCGCGCGCTGGCGAGCCCAGGCCGAGTGTGCCGAAGCGCGCAATGGCGAGCTCCGCATCCGGTTCCACGGCTGGACCACCGGAACGGAACTCGAATCGCTTTTCAGGCAGTCGCACCTGCTCGTGGTTCCCAGCCTTTGGCCGGAGCCGTTCGGCAAAGTGGGTCCAGAAGCGGCCAGTTGGGGAATTCCCGTGGCGGCATTTGCGGTCGGCGGGATCACCGAGTGGTTGACGCCCGGGGTGAACGGCCTGCTTGCTCCTGGCGATCCGCCGACGGCAGCCGGCTTGGCAAAAGCAATCGCGGGATGTCTGGCCGATCCGGTGCTTCATGCCGGGATGCGCGAGCAGTCATTGCGGAGCGTGCATCGTTTCGATCTCAAGGTGCATGTCGATCACCTTCTGGAATTATTTGAACGGGTGAGCCGCGTGGACAGGACGGCCGCGTGATAAGTCCGCTCCGTGTGGCTGTGCTGTGCGATTACGCCGAAGAAAACTGGCCCAGCATGGAGGGTGCCGCGGAGATGCTGCTGCATCAGTTCAAAAAAGAAGACTCAGCGCAAGTTGAAGCCGCGCGCGTGCAGCCCCCCATGCATCGGTGGTTCCGGCGCGCGATGCGATCGAACGCGGGGCTGAACGCCGACCGCCTCGTTCATCGCTTTTGGCATTACCGGCGACACGTGCGCCGTCTCCAGCCGTTTGATCTTTATCATGTAGTCGATCACAGTTATGCCCAACTCCTGCACGAGCTGCCCGCGGGACGGACAGTGGTGACCTGTCACGATCTGGACACGTTTCGTTGCGTGCTTGAGCCGGAACGGGAATGGCGTCCCTTGTGGTTCCGCGCCATGGTCCGCCACGTGTGGCGCGGGCTCGCGAAAGCAAGCGCCGTGATCTGCGTCAGCGAGTCCACGAGGCACGAACTGCTCCGGCATGGCATTCTCGCGCCTGAGCGCG
>JAVHMZ010085807.1:0-10562 GCA_034782995.1 Amazona versicolor | reverse complement strand
TCTCGGGGCCGATGTGATCGATATCGGGGCCGAGTCCACCAGGCCCGGGAGCTCGCGAATCTCCGCAGCGGAAGAGATTCGGCGGTTGATTCCCGTGCTGAAGCGGCTTCATGGAAAGCTGCGCGTCCCGATTTCGGTGGATACATACAAGGCGGAAGTGGCGGCGCTTGCGATCGAGCACGGCGCGGAAATCGTCAACGACCCGAGCGGTTTCACCTTCGACCCGCTGCTGCCGAAAGTGGTGGTGGAAGCGAGCGCCGGGTTGATTTTAAATCATATGCGCGGCGCCCCGGAAACGTGGGACAAGCTGCCGCCATTGCCGGACGTGATGACGGCCGTGGTCAAAGATCTTGACGCGTCGGCCAATAGGGCTCGCCGTTCGGGCGTGGACCGGAATCGGATCGTGCTCGATCCGGGGCTCGGTTTTGGGAAGCGCAAGGAGCAGAACGCGGAAATTTTGGCGCGTCTCGGCGAGCTCGGCAAATTGGAGTATCCGATTCTCACCGGACCTTCCAGAAAGTCATTTCTTCCACAGGGCAGCGAGCGCGAAATCCTGTTCGCTACCGCGGCGGCCGTGGCCGCATCGGTTCTGGCCGAGGCTCACATGGTGCGCGTTCACGACGTCGCCGAGATGCGCGCGGCGATCGCGGTAGCGGAGGAAATAGCCCGCGTCCGCGCGGCTATCACTCAGGCTCCTGTCGAGCGTCTTCCTCCCAACCGGGCGGGTCTCCAACGCCCGAGGGGCGGTAGGTGATGTCGATAATCTGGCGCGTCCGCCAGAGCGACACGCAGTGTTGGACGCGCGCCGGCGTCCCTTCGAGAGCGGTGTGAACGAGAGCGGCCAGCTCGGCCCGCGTGTAAGCCCGAGATATGGAAATGCGGCCGTCGTCGGAGGTGACGCGGTGCACAATCGGTCCAATAAAGGCAGAGAAAAGCGCGAGCGGAAGCGGATGGCGAACGAGATCCAGCACGATCAGGCGCTTGCACGACCTGCCCGCATTGCGTATGAGCCCGACGATCTCCGGAGGGCTCAGGTGGTGCAGCGTCAGGCAGCAAAGCGCAATGTCGGCAGTAGGCAACGAGTCGCGGGTGGCATCCGCGCGAACCACGGGAATGCCGGGCAGCGAGCAGGCGGGCGGCTTCAGATCGACGCCGGTGACGGAAACGCCGGTCGCCTTGCGGATCTGCGCGAGTAGCGCGCCATCGCCGCAGCCCAGGTCGATTACGCTGCGTACTGAAGGCCCACTTGCTTTGACTCGTTGGACCAGCTCGCGCCCGTAACCCAGCATTTTATTGATCCACGCCAAGTCGCGATGGAAGATCTCGAGAAGCGCAAGCGGCGCGTCCGGTCTGTCCATGAACTCCAGCCTGTTAGAACGAACCATCATTGAGTAGACTTCAATCATGGCATTCGCCGCGGGGCAGCGCCTCGGACGTTATGTGATCGGAGCAGCGGCGCCAAGCCTTCCCCGCGAAAGCTATTACGCGACCCGAAACGGGACGGGCGAGAAAGTGACGGTGCGGATTCTGGCGCAGGTCTCCGCGGATGCCGCGATGTTGCAAGAACTGGCCCGAAGACTGCGGGCGTTCCGGCATCCCAACGTAGCTGCCGTCGAAGAGATAGAGTTCTCGGGCAACTTTGTTTATGTGGTGAGCGAGCACACGGAGGGCGAATCCCTGCGGGAGCGGCTGAAACAGGGCGCTCCGCCGAACCACAGAACGATTACAATCGCCGCGGATATTGCCCGGGCCATGGCAGCGGCCAACCGAGCGGGCTTCCTTCACTGCGACTTGAGACCGGAGAATATTTTGCTGGGCAAGGACGGTCATGTAAAGGTGATCGGGTTTGGGTTGGCGGACCTGATCTACCCGGAGGGCAGCGTGCCCCAGGTGGTGGATTACGCATCGCCCGAACAGGTGCGGGGCGAAGAAGAAACCGCTCGAAGCGACATCTTCAGTTTCGGGGTTGTGGTCTATGAAATGGCCGCGGGAACTCGTCCCTTTCTCCGCAACACAGCGGCCGCGACCACGCACGCCATTCTCGAAGACCGGGTGCAGGAGCTGCCGGCCCGCGCGACTCCCGCGCTCGATCGCATTGTGCGGAGATGCCTCCATAAAGAGCCGGATCAGCGGTTCGAATCTCCCAACGACCTGGCGTTCGCGATCGAGAGCCTGGGCGGGCTGACGGTCCAGACCGGGGCGAAGCGGGAGCTCTCGCACCGGCATCGTAGCACGCCGATGCTGCTGGCATCTCTCGCCGCGGCCATACTCGGCACGCTGGCGGGAGCGACCGTCGCACGACGGTATCTGCGACCTATCGCGTCGAGTCCGCTGCTTTACCGCACACTGTCGTCCTCGGGAAGAGATTTCGCGCCCGCGGCGGCTCCCGACGGCAAGACGATCGCGTTTACATCGACCCGGGACGGAACGCCGCGGATCTGGTCGATGGACATCGAAAGCGGGCGAGAGGGGCCATTAACGAGCGGTCCCGATAGCGATCCGCGATTCTCGCCCGACGGCAAGAGCCTGCTGTTCATTCGCGGCGGGCGGGACCTGATGGCGGGCACGGCGCAGGGAGGCGGCGTCAGGCGCTTGCTCGAGAACGTGCAGGAGGCGGACTGGTCTCCGGACGGCAGGTCTATCGTATGGGTGCGGCAATCGGCGCAAGGCTCGATGCTCGGTCACCTTAACGTATCGGGCGGCGGCGAGTGGATCATTTCCAAAGCCGAGGACAGCGCGTGGAGACACCCGCGCTGGGCGCCGGATTCGCTCCGGGTGGCGGCCGTGGCGGTCGCGCGCAAGAACGGCCTTGCTTCGGTGGCTGTTACCAGAATTGAAGAGGGGAGCCAGCCCTATTCGCTGACGCCGCCGCTGCGACCGAGTTATGTCTCGGGCGTAAGCTGGTCCGCCGATGGGGAGAACCTGTTTTACTACCAGACGCAGACCGGGGCGAGGGCCGAAGGCTGGCCCGACGGGACGGCGATGTTGATCCGGCAGAATGCAAAAACGGGCGCGGCGGTCGGATTGGGATTCAGCAGTCAAGGCGCCCGGGTGGTGGACACCATCGGACCCGGTCGATTGGTCTTCGACGGCAGCTCGGGCCGGCAGAATTTGGTGGAGACTACGCACGGCACGGGCGAAGGGCGCGTCCTGACGTGGGGCGCTGGGGAGAACGATCCGGCTTACACGCCAGATGCCAGCGCGGTTTACTTCACGTCGTACCGGGGCGGCGGGCTGGGCGTATGGAAATGGGCTCGCGGGACGGGAGCGGTCACGCGAGTGACGGAGGAGCGATCGGGCAACGCGCAGCCTTGGGTGAGCGCGGACGGCAAGCGGCTCCTGTGGAGCTCCAATCGGGACGGGCATCTGGAGATTTACTCGGCGGGTCCCGATGGCGAGAACCCGCGACTGGTTACGCACGACGGGGCCGGCGCGGAGTGGCCGAGCATGCCGGACGACGGCTCGTGGGTGGTGTATCTCTCGCTGAATCCGACACGCGGCGGCATTTGGAAGGTGCGGCAGAGCGGGATCGAGGACACTCGCGTGATGCCGACCGAGGCGAGATGGCCGGAGGTCTCGCCGGACGGGCGCTACGTGCTGTACACGACGGGTTACATGGGCACGCGCACGATCCGGGTGGTCGGCCTGGAGGACGGGTTGGCGGTTCCGTTCGAGATCGCCGTGGACGCGAACAACCCGGATGATGTGGTGGGCCGGGCGCACTGGGCGGCTCAGGGCCACGCGATCGCGTTCATCGCGACCGACGGACGCGGTCGCAGCGGGATCTACGGCCAGGAGTTCGCGCCGGGGCGGGACACGCGAGCGACGCGCCGCGAAGCCGGCGGATTCGACGCGACTCATCGCATGGAAAGCTTCGCCATCAGCCGCGACGGCGCTAGCGTGACCACGGCAGCTTGGGAAGCGCTGACCGGCGTGGGAGAGGTGATCAACGTTCTGGGCGCAGGGCGCCAACGCTAGCGCACCACGATATTGACGAGTTTGTCGACCACCACGATCACGCGCACAACGGTCTTGCCGGCGAGCAGATGCGCCACCTTCTCGTCCGCGAGCGCGAGCCGTTCGAGCTCCTCGCGGCCGGCTTCCGAGGCGACGAGGAGCTTTGCCCGGTTTTTTCCATTGATCTGAACAACGATCTCGATCTCGGTTTCCCGAGCGAGCGTGGGATCGAAGACGGGCCAAGGCGCTTTCAAGATCGCGCCGGCGTTGCCCTGCTCGGCCCAGAGCTCTTGGGCGAGAAAGGGGGCGAAGGGCGCAAGCATGAGCGTGAGGACTCGCAGCACTTGCTCCATGGCGACAGCGGAGATGCGCGCTTCTTCCGCGTAGAGCTCATTGAGCAACTCCATCACGGCGGCGATGGAGGTGTTGAAGTGCCAGCGCGAATCGAAGTCGTTCGTAATTTTGCGAAGGGTCTGATGAAGCTTGCGCAGGATGGCGGCATCGGCGTTGCCGTTCCCGTTGCCTGAGGGCGGAATGTGGCGGGTGGCGAAGCGATAGACGCGCCCGAGAAAGCGGGCGATTCCCTCGATCCCGGTGTCGATCCAATCGACATCCTTTTCGGGAGGCGCGGCGAACAGGGCGAAAAGCCGCGCGGTGTCGGCGCCGTATTTCTCCACTGCTTCATCGGCCGCGATGACGTTGCCTTTCGATTTGGACATCTTTTCGCCGTTGCGGATGACCATGCCTTGGGTGAAGAGCTTGGCGACCGGCTCGTCATTTTGGACGATGCCGATATCGCGCATCATTTTGGTCCAGAAGCGCGAGTAGATGAGGTGGAGAATGGCATGCTCGACGCCGCCGATGTATTGGTCGATGGGGAACCAGTAATCGATCCGGCCGGAGCCGAACGGAGCACCGGCGTTGCGAGCGTCGCAGTAACGATAGAAATACCAGGATGAATCGACGAAGGTGTCCATCGTATCGGTTTCGCGGCGCGCGGGCTCCTGGCACTCAGGGCAGGGGACGTTGACGAACTCTGGAACGTCTTCGAGCGGCGAGCGGCCCTTGCCCGTAATGCTCACGTTTTCAGGAAGACGGACGGGCAGTTGGTTTTCGGGCACGGGAACGATGCCGCACGAGGGGCAGTGAATGACAGGGATCGGCGTGCCCCAGTAGCGCTGGCGGGAGATGCCCCAATCTTTGATGCGGAAGGTGATGGCTGCGCGGCCGAACCCGTGGGAGTCGGCGAACGAAGCCATTTCGGTGCGAGCCACCTGGCTGGTTCGACCGGACCAGGGACCTGAATGCTCGAGTATGCCGTAATCGCAGAAAGCTCCGGAGAGGCCGACCGGGCTCGCGAGTCCGCCATCGGGAGGGCGCACGACGGGCCGGATGGGCAGCTCGTATTTTTCACAGAACTCAAAATCGCGCTCGTCATGAGCGGGCACGGCCATAATGGCGCCCGTGCCATAAGTCATCAGGACAAAATTGCCGGCCCACACGGGGAGGCGCTCATGGCTAAACGGGTTGACGGCGTAGAGGCCGGTGAAGAAGCCTTCCTTGTCGGCTTCGGCGGGGCCCTGGGCTGCCCGCGCGTCGACCATGGCTTTGGCGCGCGCGCGCGTTTCGGGTCCGGTGTACTGCGCGATCAGCGGGTGCTCGGGGGCGAGAATGAGGCAGGTCGCGCCATAGATGGTGTCGATGCGGGTGGTGAAGACGCGAATGGCGCGGTCGGCTGGATCGGCAAGTTGGAAATCGACCTCCGCGCCTTCGGAGCGACCGATCCAATTGCGCTGCATGGCGAGGACGCGGTCGGGCCAACCGCCTTCGAGATCGCGGATGGCGGCGAGGAGTTCCTCGGCGTAGTCCGTGATGCGGAGGAACCATTGCTCGAGCGCGCGCTGTTCGACGGGCGTGGTTTCATGCCGCCAGCAGCAGCCATCGACCACCTGTTCATTCGCGAGCACGGTAGCGCAGAGCGGGCACCAGTTGACGAGCGCCTTCTTCCGATAAGCGATGCCGCGCTCGAGCATTTTGAGAAAGAACCATTGGTTCCAGCGGTAGTATTCGGGATCGCAGGTGGTGACTTCGCGATCCCAATCGTAGGAGAAGCCAAAACGGCGATGGGTGCGCTTCATCTTGGCGATATTGGCGCGGGTCCAATCGCCGGGCGCTGTCTGGTTGGCGAGTGCGGCGTTTTCCGCGGGCAAGCCGAAGGCGTCCCAGCCCATAGGGTGGAGGACGTTGTAGCCGCGCATCCATTGGTAGCGAGCGAGGGCGTCGCCGATGGAGTAGTTGCGGACATGGCCGATGTGGAGCGCGCCGGAGGGATAAGGAAGCATTTCGAGGACGTAATATTTCGGCTTGACGGAGTCCTCTTCCGCGCGGTAGATGCCGCTCTGGGCCCACTCCTCGGCCCACTTCGGCTCTATGGACTGAAAATCGTACTGCTTCTCCGGCATAGGTCTATCTTCGCTTAGGCGGCCAGCCCTCCCCCCTCACTGTTTTTCGTTTGCCTCGTTGTTGCGGGGCCGCTGCCTATGGAAGAAAGGAGCGCCCGGGAGCCGCCGCATAGGCTCCCGGGCTGGGAAGCGCTCACCAGACGCTTCCCTTGTGCCCCCAACGTAACAGGCGGGCATGCGGGTGAAGGGGGTTGTGGCTGTAAGTGATTGGAGGGGTAGAGAAAAAAGTTGGGGATCAGTTGGGAATGCGCGGTCACGCATCCGATCAGTAAGGTCTTGCCGCACTCCTTCCGGGAGATTCTTCCATTGTCTACCGTGCAAACGCTCCGCCGATTCCAGGTTTGACTTCCGGGTAGAGTGCGGGAAGATGATCCAACCGGGTGGGCGGGGCGCCTTTGAGGTAGACGTCAAAGAAAGCGTTCACACAGGCGCTGGTGATGGCGAGGCCGCGCCTGCTCTCGAGCCGACCCATTACTCCGATTTTTCGCAGCATCGCAATCACGAGCGGACTTTTCGTCAGCATCTGATCGCTGAAGCTGAAGTGGTTAGCGCCCTCGAGCGTAACCTGCCAGCGTTTTTCCCGCGGAAGCTTGTTGTAGATCGACTCAATGTCGCTCTTCACCTTGCGGGACTCCGGCCCTTGCTCTTTGGTGTGATCGCTCAGGATGAAGAAAAAGGGTTGGCGCAAACCCTGCTGGATGACACTGCCGAAGGGCATGCCATCGATGTCGATTCCGGCTTTGCAGCGGGCGTCATCGTGGCAGAATTGCGCCGCTGTCGCGCCGCCCAGCGAGTGTCCCACAATGCCAACTTTCTCCATATCGAGCTTGCCCTGGAAAGGGCCGGCCGGAACGCCCGCGTTTAGTTGTTGCAATCGGTCGAGCACGAATTTTATGTCGTCGATCCAGGTGCTTATGAGTGTGCCCGCGAAGCGCTCCGCTTCCCTGTGCGGCATCCTCTCCACGTTGTCCCTTTGGGCCCTGGTGGCGAGCCGTCCGTCCGGCAATGGCATGATGATCGTCCGGTAAGGGGCATCGAAGCTTACGACAACATAGCCGTGACTCGCCAAGTCTTCGGCAATCGAAGTGTAGTCGGTACTCAAGGCTCCGCTTCCCGCGCGCAGGACGATGACGGGGTACGGCGCTCGGTCTGGCGAAACACCCGCGTCACTAACGCTATGAGTCGTCATACGAGCCAGATCCCTGCTCAGAAGATCGGTCATCACGAAGCCCTGATACCGGGCCAATGCATCACGCCAGTAGGCAGGGAGGTAATCCGACGTTTTCCCGGAAGTCGAGTGCGCAGCGGGGTACCAGATCCACACGCCGAGTTCTTGCTTGATGCCGGGGTTGGGGGCGAATCGATTCAGCCGCCGGCCGTCTGTCCATGCGAAAGTTATTCGACCTACTTGGTATGAACCGCTGGGCGTGGATAGCACGGTGGACCTGGTGTGGTCCAGCCAGAGGAATCCAATTAGGAGCGCCACGCTCGCGACGGCAAGGAGTGTTACAACACCAAAGATCTTAAGTACTCGTCTGATAAAACGCTGTTTCATTTGTTAGCAAATTGAGAAACCCGCTTGCTGACGCGCGCGGCTCAGAACCGGCGTGCTAGTTAGGCTATGGGAGAGTAAGTGCGATATAAGTGCCAGATAAGAGACGGCAACGCCGCGAGTATCAGGATCGCGGTGGCGTGAAGCAGAACTTCGATGGAAGCCGCTCGACTAAATGCCACCCAGATGTGTCCGGTTCCTTTCGGCACCGCGGTGCGGCTCGCATGCACCTGGTTCATGGCGCCCATGAAAGCGATGAGAATGAGACCGAGGCTCGGCCAAACCGCATTGACCTTCTCCCGAGCCGCGAACACTCCGATGGCCCAGCCGACGAGGACCGGGGCTGCGAAGTAAAAAAGCCTGTTCGCCTGGAAGTACATGTTGGCCATTCCGGACAGCGGTTCGCCAAAGGGCGTTTCGGCTTTTGGGAGGAAGATCTTCCAGCCGGACCACAGGAGAAGCAAGGCAACGAAATATGCAGCGGCAAGGAGAACAGGCGGGCCTAGACCGAAAATCGCCCAGGGCGCCCGGACACACCAGGATCGGAATCGACCGGTATGGGGATTGCTTGGCCGCAGAGTGGGGAACAATCGTTCAGAGAGCGCGGAGCAGGCGACATTGGCCGATGCGTTGAAACCGCTGCCGCCGGATTCGAGAAGGGCCTGAAATTCCTCGCAATAGCGCTCCCTCCAGGCACGCGGATACAGCCGCACAAGTAACCCGGCCAGCTTAGGATTCATAACGCCTCCAACCGCTTGAGGCCGGCTTTTGTGAACTGTTGCAACGTGGTCAGCTTGGCGCGAAGGACGCGCAGGCCGGCGCCGGTGATGCGGTACGGCTGGCGGCGCTCTTCCGGCGGGAGTGGCTCAATCCAGCCTCCCTGCTCCAAACGAGCGATGGCGCCGTAGAGTGTTCCTGGGCCTAAGTGAGTGCCGCACAAACGCGCAATGTCTTCCATCATGGCGTGTCCATGCTTAGGGCCGCCCGCAAGGCTGGCGAGCACCAGGAGCGGTGGATCGGAGTAGTGGCCCAGCCCCGAGCCATCCTTGGCGGCTACTACGCCGTGCGTACTTCGCATAACGTAGTTATGACACAGTTTTCTACTCTACGCAATGCGTCGATCCGTTACAAGGACATTTCATTATGCCGCCAGCTTGCGTAACATCGCCATCGAGGGCAGTAAGAAGAATTCCGTTCCTTTTGTCCGGACAAAATCGGGCAGACCAAGGATCTGATGGTCGCTTCCATCCGGCAGCGGGAAAGTAAACTCCGGCGCGGCGCCGGCGACAGAACGATTTCCAAACAACGCATCCTGCGTATGGGGATTCTTGAACACCGGGCTGAAATCGTTCCGCGAAATCCACTGGGTTAGTTTATAGAACTGGCGAGTAATGTTCGTGCATACGAACACGCCAATCAGGCCGCGGTCGATGCCATCGTCCGCTACACATCCCGCGGGCATCTCAGGCCCGTAGGGCATCCCTCGCCTTATCACGCGCGGCACCCCTTCTGTTTGCGCCGGCGCGGTGAGACGCTCGCAGCGCGGATTCACGACACGGATGTGAGACGAGAACGGACACTGCTGACCGAGCAAATCTTTTTCGTAGTTGAAGGTTGCATCGTTCGGAATTTCGTCGCTCGGTCCATCGGGAGATAGCTCGAGCGGAGTCCCGTCGCGCCATCTGCCGAGCATTTTGGCTGCGAGCAACTCTTCCGCTCGATCCTGAGGGAGCGAAAGCTCCGTGGCCAACAGCTCGCCTTCCGTTCGCAAGAAGAGCTGGAAGCGCGCCACATCCTGATAAATCCAGCGTAAGACGAGATAGCTGCCATTACGCACGAGATCCGACATCGGTCCGGCTCCCGGAGAGGAGTACACACTGTCATCGGCATAACCCAGAAGAAAATTCCGGTAATCGACCTTGTCAGCGGCGATGGGATCGGTCCAACCGATATCCGGGTGCGAGATGCCGTCTTTGTAACCGAAGTGGAGGCGGCCGCCGGCCAATGCCTGGCCATCCAATCGCGTCCCATCGCGCCGCGGAAGCAATTCATCCAATCCGCTCTGCCGCGCGATCTGCAGGATCTGACCGGTGCGGCCATCGAGGGGCCCAGGATCGCGGGCGTGGATGAGCACCAGGATATCGATCTGGCCAGGACCAAATTGTTGCTCCCACCAGTTAGACGGGCCGCTCCGGCTTTGCGGCACATCGCCCGTAAGCCTCGCCTCCGGCCGCGTCACAAATGAAGGATCGAACTGCGTGATATCCGCCGCGGCCAGACCGGCGGCGGTCAATCCTGTAGCGGTAAGGGCGATATTCGTAAGAGTGGAAGGGCTGGCGTCCTGGGGAGCTTCTCCGGCCGCGACCGAATCCACAAGAGCACCGATGAACGTATTGGCTTTCGATCCGGCCGGACAATGGAACAAGAGATAGCGGGCCCTTCGGTAACGATAGGGCTGTAAGACCATGCCCTGAATGTCGTTCAGATCGGGCACGTTTACGATCCGGATTGAGGTGGTTCGATTCCGAGCGCGTTCTGAATTTCTGTCACGAGCTTGCCTGGATACGCGGAGAACAGATAACCCTCGTTCG
>JAVHMZ010085701.1:0-10571 GCA_034782995.1 Amazona versicolor | reverse complement strand
TTGTGTCTGGATCCGGTCGAAGACCTGGCCACGGTATTCGCCCGGGTGGTTCGTCCGACCGATCCAGGTCGTTTTCAGGAGGTGATCAGCGAAACTCGAACCAGTAAAACTGCGAATCAAACGTGGTTTTCGGAAAGACTGAATTCGATTTTGGTCGAGGTGGAACGGCGAATCCAATCGCTTTACCAGACTCGCCTTGACCATCTCGAATACTGGCAAGCCACCAAATACTCTTACCGTGGAAAATTCGACTACCATCTGGACGCGGGTTACTGGTCAGAACATCCGGCCGGTGAACGAGTCAGAACTTTTCTGCTTTACCTCGACACTCCACTCAAAGGTGGAGAAACTCACTTTCGAGCATTGGACGTTGCCGTCTCGGCAAGAGCCGGCCGATTACTGGTCTGGCATAACCTGTTCGAGAACAACCATTGCAATCACCGGATGGTGCACTCCGGCCGACCCTTGCTCAAAGGCAAGAAGACAACATTAGTTACCTGGGAGCGGCTCAACAAATTCAGGACCTGAACACGGAAAGATTTCCAAAATGAAACTGAACAAGCGACAACAGGAAGCCATCGTAAGGAACGTGATCAAGAAATACGGCGCCACGGTAGATCTAGAAAAATCTCCGATGGTGCTGATCGAGATTCTTCGTGAATTCGGCAAAAAGTTTGCCGACGAGAACGGCGGGCTACCACCAGGGGGCGTGGGACCGGTCGGTCCGGTGGCGCGAGCAGAAGAAGTGAAGCTGGAGCATATCTTGCGAGAGATCCTGAAGGTGGCCGGCGATCTGAAGGAGATCAAGAAGCGGCTGACCTGAAAAGATGCTTTAACCAGCTTCCAACAACGCCCGCTGGCGACTAAAACGAACCGCGGTCCGGCTACAGATGATGGAAGAGCTGTCACCCGCGGACGGTTGGTTGGTCTATCTCACGTTTCACGTCAGGCGCGGCCGCCTTATCGTTCGCTTTAAAATCCTGAAGACCGAGTTCTAGGTGTGATCCGCAAAAACCCCTAATCGGTCCACCCCGGTATTGCGGATTTAGTCACTGCGCAAAGAACCTTCACGACCGGTACGTTCCAGCCGCCGGTCTAAGCAGACGCTTCGCTTCCTGTTCGGTAAAAATCGGCAAGCTTGGTCCCTCCACACCGATTGTCACCGGCTGGCCTGAGTCGGCTGATTCCAGAATCCCGAGCATCACCGCTAACGCGTGCAACGCGAAACGACCGGAACACCGGTGTGGCCGGGCTTCGACGATCGCGTTGGCCATCTCAGCGAGACCAAGCGAACGATAATTCGCTACAGTGGGATTACCGGAAGGATAGTTCACTTCGCCGAACGGCTGGTCATCTGTTCGTTGGATGAGCCAGTCTACCTGTTTGCTTACTAGCGCTACGTTACTCGCGTCGTGGATGTTCAGCAGTTGATTGTTACAGGAGAGCTCGACATCACCGCCAAACGTGTCGGGATCGGGAACTCGAATTGATGCCAAGGTACCGTGCAGCTCAATCGGCCGAACTCCGTGCCTCCAAACGTCCCAGCTGGCAACGAAGCTGACATTGGCACCATTAATGAAGGTCAGGATGGCGTTAAGCGTCGTGTAGGTGTTAACGGGAAAAGCTTTGCCTTTTTGAGGCCCTTCGCCAAAACGTCGCTCCACCGGGCTGATCTGACCCACGGCACGGACCTGTCTCACCGGACCAAGTAGAGCGGTTAAGGCAGCTACATAATACGGACCTATATCTAACACGGGGCCGGCACCCTTTTGGTAAAAGACGGCAGGATTCGGGTGCCAATGCTCCATTCCCTTAGTCATGACGGCCGCCAATCCCGTGATCATCCTTCCGACCCGCCCCTGGTCGATCAAAGCTTTGGCAGTTTGTAGCCCCGCTCCAAGAATGGTGTCCGGCGCACATCCTACACGCAGACTTTTGCTTTCCGCCTCCTGGATCAACGCCTCGGCGTCTGGCAGTGAAGTCGCCAACGGTTTCTCGCTGTAGACGTGCTTTCCAGCCGCGATCGCCGCTCGTGAAACTTCCGCGTGGGCGGCAGGCAGGGTGAGGTTGAGCACGATATCTATCTCCGCGTCGGCAAGAAGCGACCTGACATCCGTTTCTCTCAGCGAGTATTGGCGAGCTAATCGCTCAGCCGCTGGTGGATGAATATCCGAGCAGGCGATGATGTCGATATCCTGGAAGCGTCTCGCGGTTCGGACGTAGACGTCCGCAATATTCCCACAGCCGATAATACCAACACGCATCGGAGAAGCTCGTTTCCAACCTCACGGTTCGCTTCGAATAAATGATCGCCACGACCGAGACGGCCGCTCCGAGTAAGCTTTCTTATAAATAACCTGCCGGAGCGGCGTTCCGCACAAAGGCGAGCCTGTCCACGGCTTCAGCCGGATGCAGCGCATGCAGAATAATTGCCCCCTCGAAATTCGATGCTTTCAACAGTTTCAGGTAGTACGGGTAATCCAGTCGACCCCGGCCCGCGGCCAGATGTCCCGCCTCGCCGTCTTGATCAAGATCCTTCGCGTGGGCCAAAACGATGTCTGAACCCAGAAGATCAAATGCTTCGTCCAGCACTTTCTTCATATCCGGCAATCGACCGCGCTGAAAGACGTTGGCCCCATCCATCACAATTTTCAGCTTTGGCGAGCTAAGCTCATCGAGCAGTCGTCGAGCTTTGTGTACCGAATTGATCGTGTTACTAATCTCCGGTTCGACGCCGAGCGTGACACCATGTTCTTCGGCGAGTCGAACCGCCTTTTCGATCTGGAAGAGAAGATCTGACCACGCCTCCGGCGTGTCGTTATCTAGGTGCTTCTGCCACATACTCCCGGGGTCTCGCGAACCAGTGCACAGAGTGACAATATTGGTGCCAAGGCAAGGAGCCCATGCAATCACACGGGCAAGGCCTTCCGCTCCCAGCTCGCGCGCGCGCAGATCGGGATCGATCATATTATAGGTGCCGGTGAGAGCAGCTAGTGTCAGATGACGCTGGGAAAAGCCTGCTTTGATAGCCGCAAGAGTGTTGGACGAGAGCTCGGCCGGAAAAGTGTGACCTACAGCGGAGGATAGATCGAACTGGACGCTAATTGCCCCAGTTGCCGCAAGCGCGTCGAGGTTGGAGTCCAAGGTAGGACCTGGAAATTCCGAAGAAAGCAATCCTAGATTGGCCATACTTCGTTGTAGATCGGGACTTCAAAAAATCAGCCAAGCTTAAGGGGTGACCATAAGCTCGACTGACTGATGATTTCCGCTCCAACGTTGGATCGGCTTTGCCCAACCGGGCGTCGCCTACCTACTTTTTTTGCCGCCACCCTGCATGACCTTGAGGTAAACCGGAGCTTTATCTTTTTCGTAGAGGGTGCCGACGGTGATATCGAAGCCCGGGGGAATTTTAGCTGATGTCATTGATGCCATCGACAACGCCATATAACTTGAAGCCTGCGGATCCTGCCACATCGCAGCCTTAACATAACCGTCAATTACTTCCTGCGCTGTGTCGATCGAATTACCCCAACCGACCACCGGTATCTCCCCTGGCTTGATCCCGACCTGATCAAACACACGTTTGATGCTGCCGCTGACTAAGTCGCCGATGCAATAGATTCCCTTGATCTTGCTCCGGTTGGCGGTTAGGTAGTCCGACATTCGCGTAATTACTTCAGCCTGATCCAGCTTAGTCTCGGTAATCTCGGTTGTGACCCCAAGCGGTTTAAACACTGTTTCGTACCCCTGCGTTTGCAGCGTCTGATAGGTCGCCCCAGGCACTTCGACTGGTGTCCAGACGAAATCTCCTTTTTTGATTGGACCATGGTCAACCAGGTATTGAGCTAGACGCCGTCCGGCGGCCACATTATCTCCCCCGACGTAGGCATCACGACCACTAGCCTTATCGTCCGTGTTCAGAATAATCACAGGAATACTGGCGGTGTGCGCCTCCGCGATGACCTTGGTTAAACTTCCGGGATCGGGAGTGCTCGTCACGATCCCTTTCGCGTGAGCGCTAATGGCAGCACGAATGGCTTCCTGGTGTGCGGGAACGTCCCCGCTGTGAAACGAGGTGCGAACCTCGTTGCTCGTATCCTTAGCCCATTGCTCAGCGCCTTGCAGAAACAGCGTCCAGACCGGATCAGTTGGTGATCCATGCGAGACCCAATAGTAAACCGCCTTGGCACTTTGGGCGGAAGTGATGGAAGGGACGAAACAGACCACGAGTGTCACGACGGACATCATGGCGCCTAGGAGTAAATGTTTGCGCACGGGGGGAAGCCTTGGTTGGGGGTTGAAGTAAACGACCGATCAACGTTTTTTCTTATCGGTCAGCCATCGGTATCACACTTCAACTTGAATAAAAAGACTTTCTAGGGGGCGCGCGATACGCCGGCCCTCGGCGGAAAAAATCTATTTTGCCGGGAGAGCAACTTTATTTTCAGAAATCTTTTCCGGAGCCAGGATCCGAAAGTCTGTGAAGAAATTTTTCTAAACGAGAGAGGTCTACCGTCATCCGCCAGCGTTTGCAGCCTGCCATTTCGGACCTTCCGTCAAAGTCCGGTGATCATTCGCTCAACCGCCTCAATAGTGGTCTTTTTGGGATCAATGTCGTCGGCGACTTTCTGACCTCGTCGTAAGATGGTGATTCGATCAACTACTTGAAAAACATGATAGATGTTGTGGGCAATAAAGATGCAAGAATGGCCGGAGTCGCGGGCACTGCGAACAAATTGCAAGACTCCCTGGGTTTCGGCAACGCCAAGGTTGTTGGTCGGTTCATCCAGAATAATCAGGTTGCTCTCAAAGAACATCGCCCGAGCGATCGCGACCGCCTGACGTTCACCGCCGGAAAGAGCGCTGATCGGAGTTGTCGGGGGAATATCTTTGATGATTCCTACTTGCTTCAAAAGCTTGGCCGTCACCTCGTTCATTCGCGTATGATTCAACCGGCCGAAGATGGGCGGTCGAAACACCGGTTCACGTCCTAGGAAGAGATTGCGCGCGATAGAGAGCTGAGTAACCAGGGCCGAGTCCTGGTAAATCGTCTCGATGCCCAACTTGATCGCATCGGTCGTCGTGCGGATCTGGACTTTTTTACCCTGTATGGAAATCGAACCATTGTCCGCCCGCAGCGCGCCGGAAAGGATCTTGATCAGCGTCGACTTCCCCGCTCCATTGTCGCCGAGGAGCCCAACGATTTCATTTTGTCGAACGGTAAACGTCACCTCGTTCAGAGCCTGAACCTGCCCGAAGAATTTATTAATGCGCTCCATGTGAACTAGTGTGACGTCTTGCATATGATGATGAACCTGCGCCTGCTAAAAGTGATGCTGGATCCTTCTGCAAGAAGGTAGAATGGACCTTTTCATGTCCCCGATCGGTGGCGTCTTTCCAGGCCGGAATGTAGTCCCATGATAATCAGGATGATCGCGCCGATAAAGATGTTGTAGGCAAGCCCAGGCACACCAATCAGGACGATGCCGTTGCGCATCATGCGCAAGATAAACACACCGAGAACCGTTCCCAGGATCGTGCCGCGCCCGCCGCTCAGGGCGGTGCCACCGATCACTACCATGGCAATTACCTCCAGCTCGTAACCGGTTCCAGAGTTTGGGTTTGCCGAGGAAACACGAATGGAGCTGGTGATTCCCGCAAAAGCGGAAATCAGGGCGGCAAGAACGAACAACAGAATTTTGGTTCGCGCGACTTTGACGCCACGGGCCCGGGCGGCTTCCGGATTGCCTCCGGAGGCTTGGATCCAATTGCCCGCTTTCGAGGAAGACAAAACATAACCTAAAATCAAAGCCAAAAGGATGAACCAGATCAAAGACGCGTAAAGGCGCAGCGGGCCGCAGGGAATGGTACCGACGATGAGATCGGTTAACGGAGATTTCTCCGTCCAAGTGTGTTGAGGAAATCCATCGGTAACGTAGAGGGCAGTACCTCTTACGATTAGGAGCATGCCGAGCGTGACAAGAAAGGAAGGGATCTTCAAACGGGTCACCAACCAGCCGTTGATGAAGCCCACCACCATCGCGGAGAGCATGGCCAAGAGAAAACCGATCTCGAGCGATGTCGTTCCCGTATTGTAGAACGTCCACATCATGACTGGCGCAAAGCCGAAGACGGAGCCGACCGAAAGATCAAATTCTCCCGATATCATGAGCAAGGTCATGCCGAGGCTCACCATTCCGAGTTCAGGCGTGAACGCGAGCAGGTTGCTGATGTTGCTGACAGAAAGAAAGGCGGGTGACTTCGCGGTAAAGATAACCATCTCCAAGAGCAACAGGACGAGAGGCCCGAATTCAGGCCGCGAGAGAATTTTTTGCATTAATGAATCACGAGCTGGCTATTTTTTAACCTGCAATTCCCTCGAAAGCGGAGGCTCGGTCGGGAAGCATAGACTCGGCCCTCCTGGTCCGTACAGTGCTTTCCATCGCGACTTCTGTTTTTCGTACGGTGACTTAGCTTTGAGTTGCTGCCGATTCCTTATCTGCAGAATACCCCACCCCTGGTCCGAGTCTCCTAGAGCTTCCAACCGGCTGTCCCGTGCGCGACACGACAGCCACCCGTCTGAACCGTTATTGAAGCTCATTTCCTCACGGTTTTCGGACACACAAGACGATCCGGCGCTCACGCTCATCATCGCTCGGCAGGGTTTGCCGGTACACCATGTCCTCCCTCCAAGAGAGAAAATGACCTCCTGTCATCCGCTACCTTTGGACAGCACGGGGCAGGCTGATCTGCTGAATCTCGGGTCGGTAATTTCGAGCAAATGTCCAATGTTAATGTTAAGACGCGACCCTATCGGGAGCTTCCCCGACACCCGTCGATGACCGGTGCCACACCTGCGCCGGTGGTACTCCCGTTTCGGCTCGTTTCCCGAGTTACTCTACCGTTTGGCACCAGCCTGGTGTAGGATTCATCGCTTCGATGCAAGGCGATCGTTTCAAGCTTCTTTTTGAAGAAAACTTTTCGGACTTCGGCGAGCTGGGTGCCTCCTGTTGTGTCTGGCGCCAGGGAGAAAAGGTGCTCTCGCTTGGGCAAGGCTTTGCTGACGCTCAAAGAACCAGGATCTGGAGGCAGGAGACCCCCGTCCTCATCTGGTCGGCGACCAAAGCGTTGACTTCAGCTTGCCTCATTCACCTCTGCGACCAACAAAAGGTTCATTTCGATCGGCTGGTCAGCGATTTCTGGCCGGAGTACGGCTCAGCTGGAAAAGCAAGTACGACGCTGCGCCACGTGTTAAGCCACCAGGGCGGACAAGTGGCCCTGCGGGATTCTCGACTCACGATTTTCGATCATCCGGCTGTCGCCGATCAACTGGCCAGACAAACCCCTTTCTGGCAGCCGGGAACGGGGCATGGTTATCATGCTCGTACCTACGGTTACCTGGTTGACGAACTGGTCCGCCGGATCGGCGGCGGCGAAACCCTCGGTAGCTACTTTCACCGCGTGTTCGCCGTGCCCCTTGAAATCGATCTCTGGATCGGTTTACCGCCGGAACGAACCGCTGAAGTGGCCGACATCTGCGCCCCGAAAAGAGCAGCCAAGTCAGCCGAGGAAGCCGCTTTTTACCAGGAACTCAACCGGAATGGTTCACTCGCCCAAGCGGCGTTTGCCACTCCTACCGGCCCGGTTGCGCCGTCGCGAATGAACGAGTTCAAGGTGCGGACCCACGAATTACCTTCGCTCGGTGGAATCGGTACCGCGGAAGCTCTTGCTCGATTTTACCACGACGTACTGCTTCAGCCGGGTTTTCTGAAAGCAGAAACGCTGATGGAGATCGAAAAAACGCAAACGTCCGGAACGGATCTAGTGCTGAATTTGCCTACTGCTTTTGGCCTAGGTTACATGAAAGATCCGTCAGATGCAGCGGGGACCAAGGTCCGCACACTTTTTGGACCTTCCCAGCGAGCGTTTGGCCAACCGGGAGCGGGCGGGAGCCACGCGTTGGTTGATCCTGACGAGCAATTTGTGTTTGCCTACGTGATGAACCAGATGGAACCGGGAGTTTTCCCCAATCAAAAAAGTCTGCGGCTAGTCGAAGAGATTTATGCTGAAAACTGCCAGTAACACGATTTCTCTGACGACCCGAAAAATTGGCACTTACGAAATCACTGACCAGGTCGCCAGTTTTGTAAAAACTTCCGAGATTCGAACGGGCACCGTAAACGTGTTTCTTCAGCACACCAGCGCCAGCCTGGTCTTCTTCGAGAACGCAGACCCAAGCGCCCGCCGAGATCTAGAGGCTTTCTTGAGAAGACTGGTTCCCGAAGACGCCGACTATTTTGAGCACACCCTGGAAGGGACTGATGATATGCCCAGCCATCTTCGGATGATTCTCACCCAGACGTCCCTTACCGTTCCGATCGCTCGAGGCGAGTTGCAGACCGGAACCTGGCAAGGCCTTTTTGTTTACGAACATCGGCGAGAAGGAGCACACCGGTCGCTCGTGTTGACGTGCATTGGGGAAACGGGATGACGCCGACTGAACCCATCCTGATCTTATCGGATTTACACCTCGGCCACCGCGCTTCCGTTCTGCTTGACCCCGCGCAGATCGAACCGATCGTCCGCGAAGCGGAAACCACTATCTTCAACGGTGACACGGCCGAAATGCGCCACGCTCTGGACCGTCCAATCGGTCGAAAGTTGGCCGCAGAACTGGCCAAGACCTGTCACAGCAGCGGCTCCAAAGCGATCTTTATTAATGGTAACCACGACCCCGTCATCTCGAAGCTTGATCATATCGATCTGGCTGATGGAAAGATTTTGGTTACCCACGGTGACATTTTATTTTTAGGCGTAGCGCCCTGGAGCGGGCAGGCCGCCGCTTACCGGCGGATTCACCAGCGCGCTTTGCGGCACCTGGGAAAAGATGCTTTAACCAGCTTCGAACAACGCCTGCTGGCGACTAAACGAACCGCGGTCCGGCTACAGATGATGGAAGAGCCCGTCACCCGTGGACGGTTGGTTGGTTTATCTCACGTTTTACGTCAAGCGTGGCCGCCCTATCGTCCATTTAAAATTCTGAAGGCATGGTGGGACACACCCGGCCTGGCCGCCGGCCTGGCACGTTTGTACCGTCCGGCCGGACGCTTCGTGATCATCGGTCACACCCATTTTCCGGGGATCTGGCGAAGACGACAACGGATTATCATCAACACCGGCAGCTACGTGCTCCGCTTTGGCGCTCGGGCCGTGCTGATCGCCGACGGCAAGCTCTCGATCATCCGAATCAAGTTGGCTAACGGCAAGTTCCAGCTTGGAACAACCCTGCAGCAGTACCGGCTGTGATAAAGGTGGGAAAGGCCCCACGGCCATCGCCTCGACGAGGGAGGATGGCTGTTCCTGAGCAATCGAGTGAACAAGCAGACAAGCCGGTCGTCGACCACCGATTACTGGTAACAGGCAACGGCAGAGCCGCCCCGGACCTGCCGGTCACGACACTCACCGATCTTCTCACCTCGACTGCAACCTGAATTCGTCATCCGCACGGAGACGCGCCTGCGCTTTCCTGACCAGGTCAGCGTAAGTGACTGAGGGGCGGTCGCCCAGATGGTCCTCTACCAACCGGCTGCAATCAAGTTGGTAGTTCAGTGAATAAAGACCGAACCGGGGCGTAAAAGAGCCCCATTCGTAATTGTCGAAAAGAGACCAATGCAGGTAGCCCAATAACGGGATACCGGATTTGCGGATCCGGACGACTTCTTCCACGTGCGCTTTGAGAAACTGGCTCCTTGTCATCCGGTCGCGCCGCAGGGTATTGCGGTTGTCGGTACGACGCCGGAGCGCCATACCGTTCTCCGCGATGAGCACCGGGCGCCGATTGTAATCCTGACTGTAGTAATCGCAGAAGAACCGCATCCCCGCCGGTAGCACCCGCCAATCCCACCATTTGCTGGTGATGTTGTTCATGATCCATGTGCGCAATGATTTGTCTTTGATCTCGTGATCCCACCAGACCGGAAACCGGAAAAGATGAGCAGAAAATGGATCATAGTAATCGAGACCGATGTAGTCGAAGGTAACCGGTCGTTCGGCGGCGTAGATGTCATCAATCAGAGCCCGGAAAAAATCGGGCAGAAAAGTCTTGTATCCCATCCAATTGCTGACTCGCTTGGCGATGTTGCCGAAGTAATAAGGAATATCCTTCTGCAATGGAATTTTAGCGGCTAGAAAACTCTTCTCGAAATCCTGGATCTTGGCGTAGACGTAATCCCGCAGACCGCCCGGCCGAACTCCGCGCTCCCGCACGGAAATCAGATCTAGCAGAATTTTGTCCGACCAATACAGATCACTGCAGTAATTGTTGAAGGTAACCATCGGCGCCGGCCAGCCATGCTCCTCAGCTAAATCGTGGATGATGCTGTACGCGCGGACATGCGCGCGCAAAATTTCGCGATAGGCCTCCGATAAAGTACGCAGACCGACGTTCCGCTCTTTGCGCCCGGGAAATTGTGTTCCCAAATAAGTGTTTAACACGAGCATGTTAGGCTCGTTGATCGTGATGTAGTACCGGATCGGGGCTACGCCGTATCGATCGGTCAAAGCACGGTTCA
>JAVHMZ010085491.1:0-10575 GCA_034782995.1 Amazona versicolor | reverse complement strand
GATAGCGACAATCTCATCGAACCCGCGTCCATCGCCCAGACCCGCAAACACAAATCCGGCGTTACCGCGCGAATGCCGGTTTTGGTGCGAGAGCCAAGGCTCCAGGCGCGGCAGGATGCTTCGGTCTCCCGTCGCAACAATTGCCTTTCCCGCCTCGAACTGCCGCCAAAACATCTTCTCGTTCTCGAACCGTTGCGCAAGTTCCGAAATGGTCGGACTGTTTTGGCCGCTCATCAGAACGGCTATCGAAAAAAGCGCTACCCCCCGTAACTGACGCGCCAAATCTTCTTCCCACCATCGTCTGATACCAACAAGCTGCCGTCGGACATCTCGCAGACTCCCACCGGCCGTCCCCAAACCTGCTTCGATTCCGGCGCGATCATCCAGCCCGTCAGAAAATCCTCGCGCGGACCCGAAGGCTTGCCATTCTTAAACGGCACAAACACGACCGACTGCCCTACGCGCGACGACCGGTTCCACGACCCATGCAGCGTTAGAAAAGCGCCGCCCTTGTACTTTTCCGGGAACATCTTGCCCTGATAAAAGGTGAATGGAAAGAAGATGAGCCCGTGCTTACGCGTGTTCACTCAAGCTGCTTTACCGGCGATATATTGGGAAGCTTTCGTTGCGATTGCGGTGAGCAATTGCACAAGGCTATGCAAATGGTACAAGCCGAAGGTAAAGGCATTGTATTATATATGAACCAGGAAGGCCGTGGCATTGGCCTGATGAACAAGATACGGGCTTACGAGCTGCAGGACCAGGGCGCGGACACCGTGGAGGCCAACGAAATCCTGGGCTTCCGCGCCGACCTGCGCAGCTTCCAACTGGCGGGAGCGATTCTGAAGTATTTCGGTCTCGAGAAGATTCGCCTGCTTTCGAATAACCCGGAGAAGGTGGAATCGGTGGAGCGCGCGGGGGTGCAAGTGGTGGAGCGCGTGCCCTGCATCGCCGGTGCGATGGAATCGCGAACGGCTTATCTGGCCACCAAGAAAGCCAAGCTCGGTCATTTGTTCGACACTGTCTGAATGTGGTTTCCGCTCTGGCTGAGCTTTAAGGTTGCGCTGATCGCGACGTTTCTATCGCTGATCCTCGGCCTTTGGCTGGCGTGGCTGCTGGCCAATCGTCATTTCAAGGGCAAGGAATGGCTGGACGCGGTGGTGACTCTGCCACTGGTCGTGCCTCCTACGGTTCTCGGCTATTACTTATTAGTGCTGGTGGCCCGGTCGAGCCCGATAGGGCGCGCGTACGAGGCCATTTTTGGGCAGAGTCTGGTTTTCACGTGGCAAGCGGCCGTTCTCGCATCGACTATTCACGCCATTCCGCTGCTGGTGAAATCGGCGCGCGCCGCGTTCGAAAATGCCGATCCCGTGTATGCGCGGGCGGCCAGAAGCCTGGGGGCGAGCGAGTGGCGTTTGTTTCAGCGCGTGACGCTGCCGTTAGCCCGCCGCTCGATTGTGGCGGCCGCGGTGATCGCCTTCGCCCGGTCCCTGGGAGACTTCGGAGCCACGCTCATGATCGCCGGCGACATACCGGGACGTACCCAAACCGCGGCGGTGGCGATTTACGACGCGGTGGAAAGCGGGAACACCCGGGTGGCCGGGCTGCTTACCTTCCTGCTCGCGGCGATCAGCCTGCTCGCCGTATACGCTTCGAACCGGCTGGAACATCGCGGCGCGGGGACCCGAAACGCCGCATGAAGCTATCCGCGCGCATCGTGAAGCGCTTTCCGGCTCGCACGGAGAGCGCCGCCTTCCTGCTCGATGTGACCCTGGAGGCGGACGCGGGCATCACCGTACTATTCGGCGCGAGCGGGGCCGGAAAATCGTTGACGCTCGATTGTGTGGCGGGGTTCGCGCGCCCCGATGACGGACAGATCCTGCTGGGCAACCGCGTCCTGTTCGATTCGCCAACGGGCGTGAATGTCCGCCCCCAGCAGCGCGGGTGCGGATACGTGTTCCAGAACCACGCGCTGTTCCCGCACATGACGGTGCGGGAGAATCTGGCCTTTGCCGCGGAACGGCGGCCGCGTCTGGAACGATACCGCCGGGTGAATGAGATGATCGAGCGGTTCCAACTGGCCGAAATCGCGGGCCGCCACCCTTGCGACATTTCGGGCGGTCAGCGGCAGCGCTGCTCCATTGCGCGCGCGCTGATTGCGGAGCCGCAGATCTTACTTTTCGACGAGCCCACGCGCGGACTGGACGCGAGCTTTCGCGGGGAGTTTTACACCCTGATTCGGGAGCTGCGCTCGGGCTTGCAGATACCGCTTCTCTTCGTCACTCACGATCTGGATGAGGCGGTGGTCCTGGGCGAACGGATGCTGGTCTACCAGGAAGGCCGCATCGTACAGACGGGCCTTCCGCAGGCCGTCATCGCGCGCCCCGCTTCGAGCGAGATCTCGCGTTTACTCGGCTATGTGAATGCGTTGCCGATGGAAATTCTGGCGCTCGATCCGGGGCGCAACACCAGCCGTCTGCGCTTGTTCCATGAGGCCATCGGAAAACATGAACTCGCCGGGCCGTATTTTCCGGGGCACCTGATCGGAGATCGCATCACCGTGATGGTGCGGGGTGACGATCTTCGCGTGCAATCGAATCCCGGTGAGAACCGCATTCCCGTCCGGCTGACGAACCGGATGGAGCACGCGCGCTTCGAAGAGCTGCAATTCGCGGGAGAGATCACCGCGCTGGTGCCGCGTCATGAATATGAGATGCGCCGCGACCTCGCGACCTGGTATGTCGAAATTCCCGCCGCCGCGTTGCGGCTCCCAGGGACGAGCTAGGGACAAGTTAAGTGCTGCGCTACTACATCACTGACATCCAGGCGGTGGGTGGGACGGACGCGCTGCTGCGTAATATCGAACGGCTCGGCAATGACGTTGACATTTTGCAGGTGCGCGAGAAGGACCTGACTGCCCGCGAACTCGCACGGCTGGTCCGCGCGGCCCTGCGCGCCGCTCATCCTTCGGTCCGCATTCTGGTGAACGATCGCGCCGACGTCGCGATGGCTTGCGGGGCTCATGGCGTGCATCTTCGCGGGCACGCGCCGGGCGTGTCCGCGGTTCGAAGAATCGTGCCGTCAACATTCGAGATTTCCGTGTCCTGTCATAGCGTGGACGATGTGAGAGCCGCGTCGGAGCAGGGGGCGGACTTCGCTTTGCTTGCGCCGATTTTTCAGACACCGGGGAAAGGCGAAGCTCTCGGTCTCGAAGTGCTGCGGCAAGCGGTCGCGGTGAGCACGATACCGGTGCTGGCGCTGGGCGGAGTAACTGAGAATTCGATCGCAGCCTGCGCGGTCGCGGGCGCCCAAGAATTCGCCGGTATCAGGTATTTTCAGCCCCTTCCCGGGTGCGACGCCGGGGCCTGACACGTGGATTGAGAAGATTCGCCGCCGAGCTTGCATAGGCCCGGTAGACCTCCGCCAGCGCGGGTCTGGCGGCATCCAACGCAGAGATCTCGCGATCCATGGCCGCCGTATTTCCATCGGCGATGATGCCCGTCCAACTCTTGCGGCCCGAGTATAGAAAAGTTCGCAAGGTCTGAAGGAACATCGCTTCGGCCACTTGCGCCGAGTGCGTTCCTGATATGCGCGTCTGCCGCAACGTGGTCATGCAGCTTTCGAGCAGCGGCGTGAAGAGGGAACTGGCGAAGGTTCCGGCCGCGCTGTAAAGCAGATACTCCTCGGGGCGAATCTCGATAGTTACGCAATTGATCTGCTGCACCAGATAGCGCGCTATTCGCAAGGGGTGACGATCGCCTTCGATCAGGAAGCGCCGCGGCAATCCCACCAGTTGCCGCAGCGAGGCTACAGAACATCCCGCATTGCGGAAGAATTCGAGATCACGGCTGTAGGCGCTGCATTCGCAAAGCACCAAAGACTTTCCGCGCCAGGCAACTTTGCTGCGAGCGAGCGCGGAAACGAGCGGCTCCAAGTGCTCTCCCGGAGCGCAAATCAAGAGCAGCGGCGTGGACCCTAGTTCTTCCACTCCGCAAGCCGTGCCCGCGCGCAGAGTGTTCACGATCCGGCTCGCGGTTCGGCGATTAACGGCTGTGACAAGCCCAAGCTCTTTCCCCAGGCGGGGCAAATCGCGTACGAAATATTGGTCCACCGGTCCGGCGCCAATCAATCCGTACTGGATCGAGTCTTCCAGCATCAGGCCGGAATCCCGATACCGGCGACGTCTTTGGTTCGCAGGGCTTTGATTTTGTCGCGGATCTGCGCCGCCTTCTCGAACTCGAATTTGCGCGCTGCGTCGCGCATGCGGCCTTCCAGCTCCGTGATGAACTCTTCCCGTTGACGCGGGCTCAGATCCTCGGTCTCGGGGTCGGACTCGATCGGAACCGTTACATAATCGCCTTCAGCGATCGCCACGAGGGTCATGTCCAGCGGCTTGATAATCGACTGCGGCGTGATGTGGTTCTGCTCATTGAATTCGACCTGCGTCGCGCGGCGTCGTTTGGTTTCATCGATGGCGTTGCGCATGCTGTCCGTGATCACGTTGGCGTAGAGAATCGCGCGCCCTTCCAGATTCCTGGCCGCTCGGCCGATGGTTTGGATCAGCGATCCGCTGGAGCGTAGAAAGCCTTCTTTGTCGGCGTCCAGGATGGCTACCAGCGACACCTCGGGCAGGTCGAGCCCTTCGCGAAGTAAGTTGATTCCGACCAAAACATCGTACTCGCCGCGCCGCAGGTCCCGGAGAATCTTGATGCGATCGAGCGTGCTGACCTCGGAATGGAGGTAATTGCATCGCACGCCTACTTCCGAGTAATACTCGGTCAGATTCTCCGCCATGCGCTTAGTCAGTGTAGTAACCAGAACGCGCTGGTTTTTTTCGGCGCGAAGGCGAATCTCATGCAGCAGATCGTCAACCTGACCTTTGATCGGACGAATCTCGATTTCGGGGTCAATCAACCCGGTCGGACGGATGATCTGTTCCACGACTACCCCCGCGGATTTCGTCAATTCATAGGGGCCGGGTGTGGCAGAGACATATACGGACTGGTTGACCCTGTGCTCGAACTCCTCAAAGGTGAGCGGCCGATTGTCTAAGGCGCTCGGCAGACGGAATCCATGGGCGACCAGAATTTCCTTCCGGGAACGATCGCCATGGTACATCCCATGTAACTGCGGGACAGATTGATGACTTTCATCCAGGAAAAGCAGCGCGTCCTGCGGAAGATAGTCCAGCAAAGTTGGCGGAGCTTCGCCCGGCAGCCTTCCGGAGAAGTGGCGGGAATAATTTTCAATCCCGTGGCAATAGCCGATCTCGCGCATCATTTCAAGATCGAACATCGTGCGCTGGTAGAGCCGTTGGGCTTCGATGATTTTCCCCTGCGACTCCAATTGCGGACGCCACCATTCCATTTCGGCGCGAATCGAATCCATCGCCTGCTGCTTGGTGACGTCCGACATGACGTAGTGCGTTTTGGGATAGATCGGGAGACGAACGTAAGTCTGCTTGACTTGACCTAATAGCGCGTCGATTTGCGAGAGGCTCTCTACTTCGTCGCCCCAAAGCTCGATGCGATAAGCGAAGTCGTCATAAGTCGGGAATACTTCGATGGTATCGCCGCGGACGCGGAAGGTGCCACGCCGGAAATCGCTGTCGCTGCGGTCGTAAAGAATGTCCACCAGCTTCGCGGTAATTTCCCGGCGTGAGATCTTCTGTCCCTTTTCCAGCATGAGTAACATGCCATAGTACGCTTCCGGGGAACCCAAACCATAAATACAACTGACACTGGAAACGATGATGCAATCGCGCCGTTCGAAAAGCGAGCGCGTCGCCGAAAGCCGCAGCTTATCCAGCTCATCGTTGATAGTCGATTCCTTCTCGATGTAAACGTCACCTGAAGGAATATAAGCTTCCGGCTGGTAGTAGTCGTAATAACTGACGAAGTATTCCACCGCGTTACGCGGGAAGAAAGTCTTGAATTCGTGATAGAGCTGGGCGGCTAATGTTTTGTTGTGCGCCAGGACGAGCGCGGGCCGATTGATGCGCTCGATCACCTTGGCCATGGTAAACGTCTTTCCGGAGCCGGTAACGCCCAGAAGAACCTGATGCTTTTCGCCATCGAGGACGCCCTTGGTGAGTTCGGCAATGGCGCTCACCTGATCGCCGCGCGGGCGATAGTCCACCACCAGTTGAAAATCCATATATGAATGCTAACGGTTGTGCGCGATGCGCAGGGCCACGATCTTGGAGCCGACCGGCACGCCGCCGCTGATTCTCACGCGGATCACGGCTTCGAAGGGCTTAATGGCCCCGCTTGCCTGGATTCCGTCCAGGAGCGTTTTGAGAGTCGATTCGCGTGAAACGAATTCGGCCGCGGCCTGCGTTCCCATCGTGGTGGTTCCCGCCAGCACCAGAATCGAGCGCTGCGGGTTGATTCCCGGAGTCAGTCCGATCAGTCCGAAATCTTCCGTGATGGGCAGCGACGCGGTAGCCACGAAAGACGCCGGCTCCCCTGGTTTGGGATGGACGTTTACCAGCTCCGTATCGCCTTTGCGCGCGCCACTTTCAATCCGGCGGAAGATAAATTCCTGGGTGGTGGGAATCTCGCGCAGCGTGAGATTCTCGGCCGGAGAACCTAGAAAAATCACATCGTTGGTCTTCACGTCATCCAATGACAGCAGGCGTCCCCGTTTGATCTTGATCTCATGATGGAGTTCGGTGAAGACACGGCTCAACTCCGCCACTCCCAGAACCTCGCCGACACCCGTATAGTGGTCCAGAATGGGAGCGTGCTGGTCCCGGCTGGGATCGAAATAGCGAATCCCGTCTTGGGGGCGTCCGACGAATTCGGCGTTGCTGAAAATTACCCAGGGCCGGTCGGGAGCCTGGATGAAAGGCTGCCAAAAGCGGCGCATGGATTCCGTCCCGGCCTGTTCGTCCGTCTGATGCCGGCTGGCATGCGCCGAACCGTAGAACCAGAAGAGTAAAACGGCCGTAAGAGCCAGGAGCAAGCCACCGGTCAGCAGCCATTGCGATACGGCGGAAACCTTCCGTAAAATGGCCGGCGCGGCAGGTTCTAGCGGAACCGCCGGAACGGCAGGAGGCGCGACCGCAGCCGCCTGCTTTATTACCGGCCGGTAGTGAAATGCCAGCGAGTAGGAACCCTTGGGAATTTCGAGAACGATGGGGTCTTCGCTGCCGGCAGAAGCGTAGTACTCAGACACCTTGGAGCGCAGGCGTCCGGTTTGGACCCGGACCGTGGAATCCATCCGAGGATCGAAATCGGCCGGCCTGCCAAACACTTCGGTCGCTAGTTCATACTCCTTGACGGACCCGCCCGGATGCGCGAAATACTGTTCCGCCAGGTAGCGCAGCAAGCGGCAAAGCGCCTCGGAACCGTGCAAAAGATTACTCTCGGTCAGACGTTCGACTTCAGCGAAAATTGCCGCTCGGTCTGCCGCGGAGATCTCGGTAACAGGCATGTTTCACTACTGTTGTAACAAAATAGCCCGCAAACGCGGACAATTACAATCCCTTTGATTAACGAAAACAAACCTGGGTTTCCAAATGTTTCTGCAGGTTTTTGGGCGTTTACAATACGGGCATGGCCGATTGGGAACACCTCAAGGAAATGTTACAGCGCTTGTCCGTGAGGCACGGTGATTTTACATTGGTTTCCGGGCAGAAAAGCGAGTGGTACGTAGACGCGAAACTAACCACTTGTACGGCGCGCGCCATGCCTTTCATCGGACGGCTTTTTCTGGATAAGTTCGCGCAAAACGGCTGGCTTCCGAAGGCGGTGGGTGGATTGACGATGGGCGCGGACGCCATCGCGGTCGCGGTGGCGCGCGAGAGCGTGGAACGCGGTCTGGAGGTGGATGCGTTCGTGATCCGCAAGGAGGCCAAAAAGCATGGGATGCGGCGGTTCCTCGAGGGGATGGCGCATCCTGTCGGGGTTCCGGTTGTGATTTTGGAAGATGTCTGCAGCACGGGAGGCTCGACCATCATGGCGCTCGAGCGCGCCCGGGAGGCCGGCTTGGAAGTGCTGGGAGTGGTCTGTCTGGTGGATCGCGAAATGGGAGCGCAAGCGGCGATTAGTGCTCAGTTCGGCTGCGCGCTTCAGAGCATTTTCAAACTGTCCGATTTGGCCGCTTGATGTGGTTGGATTCGCCGATCAAGGGAGATTCGCTGCCGGAAAAGACGCTGGCGCTGACCTTCGATGACGGGCCGGGGAGAGAACTAGGATCGCGCACGGTCGAGCTGGCTGAATTCCTGGCAGAAGAGCGAATTCCGGCTGCTTTCTTTATGGTCGGGCGGCATGTAAAGGAATTCCCCGAAGACCTGGCGCGCGTTCGCGAGTTGGGCCACCTGGTGGGAAACCATAGCTACAGTCACTGGCATATGACGGCCAGCTTCCTATCTGCTTCTGAAATCGTCCGCGAGGTGACCCGCGCAGATGCGGAAATCGGCGAGGCAGACACGCCCATCCTCTTTCGTCCGCCATACGGCACCTGGAGCCCCCGGCTGGCGTTTATTCTGAACCAAAATTGGCAGACCCAACAGAACCACGTGGGACCTGTGAACTGGGATGCCGGGGGATTCGATACTGAGTTTTGGACGAAAGGCAAGCTGCCAGAAGAGTGCGCGGAGTTATATGAAAAGACAATTGGAAGGCGAAAGAAGAAAAACGGGATCGTACTCTTTCATGATTCCTCCGCTGACAATGTCGCGGGGAACCGAATAAACCGGACCTTCGAAATGATCCAGCTTCTGATTCCCCGCCTGCGCGATTGCGGCTACGCGTTCACAAGACTTACGAGCGTTCCGGAGATCCAGCGGCTCAGGTAATAAGTGTCGCTAAACTCGCCGGCGGCCCATCAACATCGTAATCAGCCAGACGACGAGGAAAACAAAGAAAAGAATCTTTGCAATTTCGGTAGCCGCGCCAGCGATCCCTGCAAATCCGAGCAACCCGGCGATCAGAGCGATCACAAGAAATACGAGAGACCAGTGCAACATCTGCCACCCTCCAGGGCGATCATTTCGCCACGAACTTACATTTGCAATCGCCAAGCCAAAGTTGCAAGCCGAAATTACACCGTTTCGGGATCAGGATGCGGATGGGCGTGCGCAACGGGCGCAAGGCCCGCATGCGAGTGGCGATGCAGCGAGATGAGTCTGGCGCGCTGGAGCAAGGGAATGTCGTGCAGCACCTGCATCGGCGTGCCCTCGGCTAGAATGCGCCCGCTGTCGAATACCAGGCAGCGATCCGCGATCTCTTCCAGGCGATCCAGATCGTGCGTTGCCGTAATCACGGTTTTCTTCCCGCCGCCCCAAGAATGCAATAGATCGACAATCTGATGCTGACTGCGGGGATCGAGCGAAGCCGCCGGCTCATCCAGCAAAATAATTTCGGGATCCAGAATCATCACGGAAGCGAGTGCAACGCGCTTCTTCTCACCACCGGATAGCTGATGGGGAGCGCGATTACGCAACGCCGCGATGTCCATGGTCACGAGCATGCGCTCGACATCGTCGCGGATCTGCTCTCTCGGCAGGCGAAGTTGGAGCGGCCCGAACGCGACCTCATCGAAAACGGTCGCATTGAAGAGCTGTACATAGGGGTTCTGGAAGACCAGCCCCACGCGTTTGCGGAAGCGGAAAGTAAATTCGCGCTCGCGGAAGCGTTCTTCGGTCACGGGCACGCCGTCGAGCGTGAGAACACCCGATTCCGGGAAGAGAAGGCCGTCCAAGACACGCAGGAAGGTCGATTTTCCAGACCCGTTCGCGCCAAGTAGGGCAACCCGTTCCCCCGATTGGAGAGACACCGAAAGACGATCGAGGGCTACTTGCCGATCGAAGCGCACGACAATCTCGCGGGCTTCGAAGAGATGCGCCGCCATGCTAACGGCCCGCGGCCACGGCTGCGCAAGCGAGCAGGAGAAATGCGAGGAACTGCGCGCGTTCTTTGGATTGAATGGGCGCCTCGTCCAGCAGATAAATTACGCCTTGATATCCGCGCGCTCGCATGGCCTGGTGCACGTCCGCGCTGAGTTGAAAGGTTTTCGATAGCAGCGTGCCCACCGTAGCGGCGGCTAAACGACGCCGGTCGCCTGCGCCCAATACTCCCACCAGACGGCTCTGCCGGGCTTCAAGCATGTCACGCGCCGTACGGAGCATCAGAAAGACATAGCGGTAAGTCATTCCCAAAATCACCACGACGGTAACGGGGATACGAAAAAAGCGCAGAGCACGCAACAGGCGCGTCCATTCGGTAGTGAGCACCAGCAGCGCGGAAAAGGTCGCAGCGGTTTCGACTCGCAGCAGAAGCTTGGCGGCGGCCGTAACGCCCGTCCGCGTGATCGTCCAGCCGATGAGCGGGATCCGGTAGAGCACGGCGTCCCCAGTCAGGAAAATGGCGGGGAGCGCGATCAAGCCGCTGAACGTGAGCGCCGGAATCCAAATCTTGGAAGCAAGCGTCCGCAGCGGGACATGCGATGCGATGCCGAGCGAAACAGCAACCGCGAGAAGGGCTGCCAAAATCGAAAGCCGGTGAACCATCGCCGACGCGATGAGGAGCGATGCCATGCCAGCTACTTTGACCCGCGGTTCCAGGCTTT
>JAVHMZ010085383.1:0-10581 GCA_034782995.1 Amazona versicolor | reverse complement strand
AGTCATTCTTTTTATCGATAGGACGCTCGACACCGAGCGCTCCATTGAACCAACTGTTCGCGTTAAAATCCTCATTTTTCACGATGTCGTAAGCCGTACCGTGAAAGCTATTTCCACCGGCCTTGGTCGTGAAGCTCTCGACTCCACCCGTGGTGTGATCGTACTCCGCCGGGAAGGTGGAGGTCAGGATCTTGAATTCACGGATGGCCTCTACGGACGGCGCCGCCTCGTCGAAGGAGGAACCATTCTCCGTTCGGAGGATGCTCAGTCCGTCCAGAAGTATCTCGTTGCCGAAGTTTTGTCCGGCGCCCGTCTTAGAAATGAAGATGCCGTTATTGCTGTTTGCCGTGCCTGGTCCGGTCACACCTGGAGCCAAAAACATGAAAGCTTCCGGCGAGCGCATGGCACCAACACCGCCCAGCGCGAGCGGTAACTCTACGACCTCGCGATTATCGATGACGGTGCCAATGTCGGAACTTTCTGCTTGCACAGTAGTCGTGTTCGCGGTAACTACTACCGAGTTCTCAACCGCCCCAACTCGCATGCCCACTGTCACCGCAGTTGTATTACTGATTAGTACCTGCACACCGGTGACACTATAGGTTTCGAAGCCCGGAGCCGTCGCCGTCAACTGATACAGTCCGGGTGAAAGGGCAGGGAAGCGGAAGGAACCCGATGCTGCCACGGTGGAAGATTCGATACCCGTAGCCTGACTCTTAACAACGATCTTGGCGCCGTCAACTAACGCGCCAGTTTGGTCTGTGACGGTGCCCGCGATTTGGCCCTCCGTCTGCGCAAATGCTACTACCCCGGTTATACACAGCGCGAGAAATACAGTAAGCAAGCGCACCATTACGCTCGCTGCGAAGAACATCTTGGTCCTTGTCATACCACCCCTATCTCTGATACCGGGCACACGTTCACCACGCGACCCGGGAAGCTGGCTCAGCGCCAATTTATAAAAGGTTCGCATCAAGCAGCAATGGTAAATTCTTACTAGTATCGTATGCTCGTCTCGTCGTGGCTCACAGATCAATCGAGCGTGAGGATTCCTCGCATCAGCGCCAAGTGTGTGGCTTGCGTTCGATCTTTGGCGCCTAATTTGAGCATCAAGTTATTGATGTGATTCTTGACTGTGTTTTCGGCAACGCTTAGTTCGAAAGCAATTTCCTTATTGGTCAGGCCCCGAAAAACGCACTCCAAAATTTCTCGCTCCCGATGCGTAAGCTCTTGCCGCTGAAGCCGATCAGCATAGCGCGCCGCAACGGTGGGAGGCAGCCAAGTGCCGCCCTCCGCGACGCGTTGGATAGCGCTCAGTAACTCGTCGCTTCCCGTATCTTTGAGCAGGTAACCGGAAGCTCCGGCGCGAACCGCCTGATAGATCTCCTCTTCGCTCCCAAAACTACTCAGCATCAGGACGCGCACTTCCGGATCGATTGCCCGGATCCCACGTAATGCCTCGAGACCGCCACCCCCAGACATGCGAAGGTCTAGCAGAACGACATCGCACTGGATACGGCTTAACAGCTCTGTGGCATCGCTACCATTCGCGGCATCGCAAACTACTCTCATATCGTCTTGACTCTCGATCAACGCACGTAGTCCAAGGCGGACCACGATGTGGTCGTCGACAATCATCACGCCAATCATCCGCGCCGCTCCGAGCCAACTTTATCGAGAGCGAACGCTTCCCGAACGTCTTCTCGCGCGCCAACTCTCTTGTCACTGGTGGTGGCGACTACTGTGATAGTCGTTCCCGCATTCGGCTTCGAAACAATGGTTAACCTCGCGCGTATGTGACCGGCGCGCTCCTTCATCCCGGTGATACCGAAATGTCCCGATTCCACGGCTGGCGCGCTTGCGGGATCGAACCCGATACCATCATCCGAGATGATCAAAGTGACCGACCCAGTTTCATACCGGACGGTAACTATAATCTCGCCCGCGTTTGCATATCGGCTTGCGTTGCAAATCGCCTCCTGTCCGATGCGGAGTAAGTGATTGAAGGTCTCATCGGGCATGGGCTCGGGTCTGCCCTCCACATTCCCGCGGATAGTTCCGCCTGCGTTGTGTCGTACGGCGTCACAAGAACTGAGTAATAGCGCTAACAAGTCTGGATTGTTGTGAGCTAAGGATCGGAGCGCGAAGATAGAGCGGTGCGCCTCTTCTCGGCAATGCCGCACCAGTTGGAGTGCCAGCGATAGTTGCCCGTCGATCGAGGGTCTACCAGCCGAGGAATTAAGTTGGCGGCTAATTCCTTCCAGGAGATAACTAAGTCCGGAGAAACTCTGGGCGAGCGTATCGTGCATATCGCGCGCGATTCGCGTCCGCTCGTCAACGATCCCTGCGAATCGCAAATTGAGCGCGCGGTGACGTTCCCAATATAGGAGAGTTAATAGCAAAATCGCCGCGCAGCCGACCCAGGCGGCATGGCGCAGATTCCACCAAGGTGGCGGACTAACTACCCGCATGTCATTGGCGGAGCGAAGTAACACCGCGAACGCGTTTCCATTCAGATCGTCGATTTGCGAGCCTCGTGCGCAGACGCCGACCAACCTGACGATACTCCCGTCCTCGAACTCCCGTCCTAACTGAGTGCGCCCGACCGCAGGTGATGAGAGTTCCAGCGTCGCGACGAAGATCTGCCGGTCGCCCTCCAGAGTAAGACTGAGATAATCCTCGCCGATCCGCTTTTGAAGTAACTTACCTTCCGTGTCGATCATTCGTCCGCTGTAACTTCCCCCGGCCGCTTGCGCGGGCGTCAGGGAAACAGGCGCCGGCGGCGAGCCCGACCGAAGTTTCCGAAAGGCAGCGTTACGTATCGCTACCCAAGTACCGTGACGCTCGTAATCCCCGGCAATCTCGACCTCATCGCCGATGGTCAAACGAGGCGGCACTGTTGGGAACGCCGCGATAGCTCCTGTTGGATCCTGTATATATACGGTGTGCTTTCTGACGAGGGTAACTTCGCCTCGCAACAGAACGCGGTCCCCAGATGTGGGGAACGCTCCGCTCGTAAGTGACTCGATCGACTGCAGGCGACCGCTCTCAATAGCCGCCTCACTTACGGCGCTTGCCGCGGCGAAGCAAATCATCCATGCGGCCCGCGCGACCGGGGATGGCATAAACCGAATTTTACCGCTTGGTGGTTTCCTTAGGGAGCATCGATCGCAACAGGTCTTCCGAAGTGAGGAGAGCCATCGGCATTCCACGAGAAGCGCTGCGCGCGCGGGCTGCGGTGTTCGCCACAGCCCTGGTGAGGCGCGGGGTTTGCATGATAGATGATCCAGTTTTCCTTTCCGTCGGTGGATTGGAAAAACCCGTTGTGCCCGGGAGAATAAGCGTGCGACGACAGCGAAGACCAGAACACCGGCTCCGCGCTTTTCGTCCACGACGCCGCATTGAGCAGGTCGCTTCCTTCTGTCGCGGTCAGCATTCCGAGCGCGTAGTGATCGGTCCAGCATCCACTCGCGGAGTAAGTCAGATACAGCTTGCCATTGTGCTTCAAAACCTCTGGACCTTCATTCACGTCAACATGTAGCGGATCTTCCGGATGCCTGCCCGGATTCTCCTCCTCGTTCCGTCGATTCTCGATATCGCCGGCTTTCTCCCACGGATACGTCGGCGAAGAAATCTTCACACGTTTACCCTTCGCGGTATATGGATTCGACAATTCGACGATGTAAATGTTCTGAGCGACGTTGCTCGTGCTGTCCCATCCGGAGCAGATAAAGTACAGACGGCCCGCACTTTCAAAAACCGAACCGTCGATGCTCCAGCGATCGTCTGAATCCGCTATCTTCCCTTTCATCGTCCACTCGCCCCGCATAGGATCTGATGAGGCATTCTCGATCACCCAAACGCGATGACTGGAATTCTCCTTCGCGTCAGCCGAGAAATAGATATACCAACGGCCCGATAGATAATGAATCTCTGGCGCCCAGATCTCATGCGAGTAAGGACCCTCGGCTGGCGGCGTCCAAACAACCTTCTTCTCCGCCGATGCCAGGTCTGCCATGTTCCGCGTCTTCCATAACGTCAGATTGACCGCAGTCGTGTTCATGTAGTAATAGAAACCATCTTTGTAGGTGACCCACGGATCGGGACCGCTGGGGAGAAGCGGATTGACAATGCGGCTGTCACCGGCCGCCACGGCAACCGATAGGAGACTGATCAAAACCCAAAGTGGAATGCGCATAACCTCATATTTCTAACACGGCGCGTTCTGATCCCAAATATGGATAAGCTGTAATATGCGCGTTGTGGCATTGTCGCTTGCCGTTTTCTCTCTCGCCTTGGCGCGGAACGAAGATTATCGCGAGTCGCTTCGTCTCGCTCTTCGCGCGCATGAGGCAGGGGATCTGCAATCGGCTGTCAAGCGTTACCGCGCTATTCTCGGCTCGCATCCGGAATTGCTTGCCGTCCGTACCAATATGGCGGCAGCGCTCGCCGGACTTGGACGTTTTGACGAGGCTGCCGAAGCATATCGTGTCGCCGTTGAGTGTAAGCCTGACGATGCTGAAATCCGGTTGAATTTTGGCCAAGCGCTCTACCAGGCGGGACGCCTGGACGATGCCGCAGACGCGTTTCGGGTCGTACACGAGATTCATCCGGAGAACGCGCAACTGACAATCCTTTTGGCGGAGTGCGAGTTGCGCCGCGGTCACCCGGACGCCGCACTCGCTTTGCTGGACCCCATGACTAACCGCGATCGGAATGCCGAGTATGTTCGCGGAATGGCATTGATTCGTGTCAATCGCGCCGAAGAAGGTATTCGCCCGGTCGCTCAATATGCTCATGACACCAACGATCCCGATGCTTTGTTACTCGCCGGTGTCACGCAACTAAACTTAGGCCGAATTGCCGACGCCCGGCAGACACTCGACCTACTCGCTGCGCTAAAGACGCCGCCACCAACCGCTCTTACATGGGCGGGACTCGCGCATGACCGATCGGGAGACGAAGACGGCGCGTCCGCTCTCTTCGCCCGTGCGATCGCAGTTGATCCTTTGGACGCCGATGCCCATCTGCATTGGGGCGCCATCCTGTTCCGCGATAAAGACTATGAGGCCGCGCGCGTTCACATCGAAAAAGCCCTAGCGCTCCAACCCGATTCACTGATGGCGCTGTATGCCCATGCGTTGGTTATCGCCGCACTTCATCAGGAAGAACTCGCGGTGACGCTACTTCAGAAGATCACCGCTAAGTCGCCGGAGTGGCTTGAACCGCACGCCAAGCTAGCTGCCCTGTACTTCAAATTTCAGCGAAACGTAGAAGGAGAGCGCGAGCGCGCGATCCTCGACGATTTGAACGCCTCACATAAAGGCAAGAGCTCGCCTTTCGAGACTCAGTAGTTTCGGTCCGGGATGCGCTACTCACGACGGGAACTACTTCGCCACTCCGTTGCTTCGTTTGGCCTGAGCAAGTTGCTTCGCGGCTCGGTTCCCGATCCGTATTTCATCACCGTTCCGCCTTCGCGCAGCGGTATTCGTTGGATCCACGAGAATGCGCGTTCTCCTCAGCATTGGTTGCCCGAATCGATGTGTTCAGGCTGCGCTTTTCTCGATTACGACAACGATGGCTGGATGAATATCTTACTTCTAAATACCGGTCGATCGGATTTTCATCCCCTACCTTCGAATGGCGGTCATGCGTTGTATAAGAACAACCCCGACGGTACCTGTACACACGTCACGCGGGCGGCCGGAATAGCGAACGATCTTTGGGGCGAAGGGATTGCTGTCGGGGATTATGACGGTGACGGTTATCCCGACATCTTCATCAGCGGCTATGGCGGCGTAAAACTATACCGGAATAACGGAAAGGGCGCCTTCATCGATGTCACCAAAGCCGCTGGACTTGAATTATCTGGCTGGTTTACCTCAGCGGTCTTCTTCGATGCGCACAATGGCGGACGGCTCGATCTGTTTGTCTGCAGCTTTGTCGAATACGGAGCTAACTCCACATCTATGTGCGGCGAAAATCGACTCGGGCGCAATTACTACTGCATACCTCGTAAGTTTGAAGGCCGATCTAGCCTTTTATTTCGTAACAACGGGGACGGTACATTCACCGAAGTAGGACGTTACTCGGCAATCGGTAAATCCAAAGGTAAGTCGCATGGGGTCGTCGCGACTGACATCAACAACGACGGTTGGATGGATTTGTTCGTCTCCAATGACACCGCCGCCAACTTTCTATTCCTGAATCGTGGGGCAGGGAAGTTCGATGAGATCGCTTTGCAAGCCGGTGTCGCTTACGGTGACAACGGTCAGGCCCGCTCCGGCATGGGCGTCGATGCCGCGGACTGGCGGCATTCCGGCATGCAAGACCTATTCGTCGCGAACATCGATCGGGAAGATTTTTCGCTCTACCGCAACGATGATCGAAGTCGATTCACCGACGTCGCCTCCGAGACCGGGATCGCCAAAGCATCACACTTTCTCAGCGGTTGGGGACTGAAGTTCTTCGACTTCGACAACGACGGCAATTTAGACCTGATCCTCGCGAACGGGCACCCGGACGACACGGTCGAGAGTTACTCGACGAATGTAACCTGGGCGGAGCCCCTGTTACTCTTCCACAACGACGGCAGTCGCTTCGTGAACGTCTCGGCGCAAGCCGGCGAAGCATTCGCACGCAACTGGCCCGCCCGAGGTTTGGCAGTCGGAGACTTCGATAATGACGGCGGCACCGATGTGCTGATCAATAACAACGGAGCTGCGCCGTTGCTGCTGCACAATGAAGTGGGCCACCACAATAACTGGTTTGGTCTTAAGTTAGTCGGGCGAAAAGCCAATCCGGACGCGATAGGTGCGCGAGTCAGTTGGAGCGTCGACGGAAAGGTGCGTTCACGTCTCAAGACCGCCGGGGGTAGTTATCTATCCAGCCACGATCCCCGCATGGTGCTGGGAATTGGTAGCGCAAGCAAGCTCGAATATCTCGAAATTCGATGGCCCAAGCCATCGACAGCGGTCCAGCGGCTCGACTCGCTACCGCTGAACCGGTACTCCACTGTAGTTGAGCCGGTGTGAATCGATTTCACGCCAGCGCTTTTCCGTACAGCTCGAGTAACCTGCTCCACGCCTTCTCGGCTAATGGCTGATTGTACACGCGCGAATCTGGTGGGCACCAGCCATGGGCGGCTCCCGTATACACTTCGATCTCCGCGGGCAAGTTCGCTTTCGCGAACGTGTCCTTCATCGTGTCCTTGTCGGAAGGCGATCGCTTGTCGTCGTTCTCGGCGATGGCGATCAGAAAGCTCGCTTTGCTTTTTGCCGCTTGTAGGTGCGGGCTATCGGGCTTATCGGTCACCAGTCCTCCCCCATGAAAAGTTGCGACTGCTCCTATTCGATCAGGAACGGAAGCGGCGGTACGAAAAGCGATCGGTCCTCCCATGCAATAACCTTGCGTGCCGATCTTCCGGTCTTTCGCGACCCACTGCTGAGTATCTAACCATGCGATGAAAGCTTTCGCATCGGTCATATGCGTGGTTGCATTCAGCGACTTTGCAAGCGGCATGAGCTGCTCAATCGGGGTAGCAGCGCCGTTCTCTGCGGTCGGCGCTTTCTTCGTGCGGTAGAACGGATTCACCACTAACACGGAATAACCCGATTCCGCCAGCCGCTTTCCCATCTGCCGGAAAGCAGGACGCAATCCGGCAATATCCGGCCACATCAACACGCCGGGGGCCGTCCCGGCGGCTGGGTGTACGAAGTATGCATCTGCGACGCCATCCGGCGTTGTGATATTTACCTCCGACTCCGCAACGTTCGCGGCGTGTGCCACCTTTGGTAACAGCATCGCCACTCCCGCTCCCAGCATGGCGCCGAACTGTTTCCTGGTTACCTGGCCACGGGAACTATACTCTCGGACGTCATCGTCGAAATGATCTTGATCGCACATAGTCTTCCTTTCGGTAATTACCAGCTTACGATGCCGCATAACAACAGCAACGCAGCAGTCCGACGATTAGAGCCCGTGCTCTGCGGAAATCAGGGACCGCCGCTAATTTCATAAGTGATCCGGTACTCCGATTGATTCCGAGTCCGGTTTTGCCTGACAATTTGAATGTCTCGGTCGAGCGGCGTCGTGCAGTTCATCAAGAAGACCGAGATAGATGGCAAGTGGTGGTTCTCGACTAAGATCTCCCGTCGCGCGCTACCTCTCGGTAAGTCGGCACCCAACTCCACCTGAATTTGGCCCAATCCTTCTTTAATTTGTTCAACTGACGGAAATGCGACCGATTTGAGCCGTGGAGTTAGGCGTTTCCCGTCCACCCGAAGCACTAAGTCGCGAAGAACAAGATGGGCGTAAGCGCTTTGTTCGGCCTCAGCGATTATGCCATCGCCATTTGCATCGATGGTCGCGAGAACAGCGGAAGCCACCGTGACTCCCGGAACTAAGCGAACCGCGACATCGACTCGCGTCTTCTCGACGGAAACAAGCGTCGCCTGTAGATACTCGTCAAGCCGGTGCGCGAGGCAAGGCGCGGTGAATGGAACTACCGTACAGAGTGCCGCGAGGCGCCGGTAAGTCACTTTTGAGTGAACTTACTCCCGTAGTCGTTAGTCGGATCGCGGTACATGGTATGCACATGCAATGATGAATCGCCGCCGAGTCCTTGCGGTGCATATTCGATGACCAGATTGGGTCCTTGAATCCGGTAATAAGCTGCGATGTTTTTACCGGCTGCAGCCGTCGTAGGACCGCTCCACGCGAACCAGGTATCGTCGAGGCCGGCTTTGATCTCCGCCATGCGAGCGTCGGCAGCGCTCGCATGAACGATGCTGGACCATTCAGAAACGACATCGATCAGCATGTCGCGCTGATGCTGATTCATCTCTGTGGCTTTAAGTCCCTCCGGCTGGATCGTCTTACCGTCTTGCGCGGGACCTAACACAAGATCGGCTAAGTCGTAACTCAGGATCGCCTTCTTCTTTTGGTCGGCGTCCAACGCGTTCAGTAAGGCGAGCGCCTTATCGCTCTCTGCACCAAGAGGACGTACGATCTTACCGTTCAGCGTAAACAAAGCGGGCTGCGCTCCCGTAAGTGTGGGTGTCAGAACGCCGTGCTCGCCCGCGATCGTGATGTTGAGGGCGAGATGATGTCCGCCGAACTGCAACATCCAGGGTTGTTTCTCGGATGGCGTACCGAGGAAAGAAATGTAGTAAAGATCCTTTCCGAACAGAAGTCCACCTGGCCCGCGTGGTGGCGGACCGCCATTACCTTGCGGCGGGGGACCGCCTCGGCCGCGCGGAGCTCCCTGCCCGGTATCGGTCTCCTTGAGAACCTCGTCACCCTCCATAATGAGCTGCACCTTCTCAAACCCGCGCGGACTCAGCACGCACGAGAGTAAGTTCATCGCCGCCGACCGCTGCGCCGCGTTCATCTCTTTGAGACTTAAGCCGCCTCGATTAACGATGCCAGTCGGGAAGTTAGACCAGCGCTGCCTTTGTTTGTCGTCGTCGAAGGCATAGAGGACGCTTCGCCGCTGTTGGGCGTCGAGCGTCCCTAAAAAGGTGTTGGCGGCGACGACCATACGCGTCGCCGCCATCCGCGTTGCGCCTCCCGATAATAGTAGGCACGCGGAGGCGAGTAAGGTTAACAAGAATAGTTTCCGGGACATAAGCATTCGGTCGGCGCCTGGAAGGTTCACTTAATTACCGGGAGTACTTCCGCCGCCGTGTTGGTAAATTGACAATACGATACGAAACCCGGCGTGGTTACCCCGGACACAGCCGGTGCCCGCGAATTTTCACCGAGGTTCTTGCGGCCGCTTCGCTGCAAAACCTTCAGTCCGAGCCGCGAGAGTGAAAAGGGCGAGTTCCCGCGCTTCCCGGGTTGCTTTCGAAGACCCGCGCCACGGCGGCGAGGTAGACTGTGACCCAGGCCTCTTTAACCCAGGCCTCTGTAGCCTGTAACAAAGATCAATGGTTTTTCGATAGGCGGAATAGGGACAACCAAATGAAGGTTGCGGCGGCGGTAACTGCAAAGCGCGTTGTATGGACCTTACTCGAATTGGCGTTTGCCATCGCGCTGTGTTCAGGGCGAGCGGGCGCACAGGTCAATGCGGGCGGACAGCCGTCCGAGTCGAAGCTGCCCTTTGCGCTAACGACGGTGGCGAGCTTTAATCTGCCGTGGCGTTTGGCTTTCTTACCCGACTGGCGGATGTTGATCACGGAAAAGCCCGGTCCCGTTTGGTTGGTATCGCAAAAGGGCGAGAAGACTCAAGTGCGCAATACGCCGCCGGTCTACTTTCAAGATCAGAACGGCATGCATGGCGTGTTCCTATCGCCCACTTACACCAAAGATCAAAGTATTTACCTGACCTATGCGGAGCCCGGTAATTATGGAGGCGGACTTGCGCTAGCCCGCGCGAAGTTACGCATCACCGGTAACTCAGCCGCTCTCGAAAACTTAGTGGTTCTGTGGCGTCAGATGCCGAAAGGCAAAGGCGGGCAGCAAGGCGTGCAGATCGCCTTTTCGACCGACGGGAAGTATCTTTTCCTGACAGTTGGCGAACGCAAGCGATTTACACCGGCACAAGACCCGAATCAGCCGGAAGGTAAGATCCTGCGA
>JAVHMZ010085277.1:0-10581 GCA_034782995.1 Amazona versicolor | reverse complement strand
CCGCGTCTAAGTCCAAACGTGTCAACAAAGATTTGTTAACCGATTATGTGTGATTTCGAAATATGTCCGGGGAGCCATTTATTCCGTGTCCGGAATTCGCGTTTGCGGGTTGACTGCGCTCGGCGCAAATACGCGCGAAATGGCCGATATTTCGCAAGTGTCGTTTCTCTCCACGGGCGGGAGTGAGACGAACCGCAGGCCCGCACGGCAAATTCCGAAGGTTCTCGCCGAACACTCTCAGCCTCTCTCCGTGGGCTTGCACTTCTGGTTAACTGACCGCGTTCGAAGGGTCGGCACTCAGCTCGGCCAGGTTTTGCAATTGATCTCCATGTTATGATCGCGACCGAACTCCGTTCTCTGCTTCAAAGAGAGTTGCAAGTTTGATCGGCTGCACCATCTCTCACTACGGCATTCTTAACGAACTAGGCCGTTGGCTTGCGCACTCTTCTCTGGTCGGCAAATTCCTGATCGCTGAGTTGCTCCTTGGAGCATTTTCCGTTCGCGTCGCAGATTTCGTAACTCAATCCAGTCGGGTCGGTATACTTCAGCGGATTGTTGCGCGCGTAAGCATACATATTCCAACTCTGCGGATCGGACGCCATTGCATTTGAGTTCTCCGGGCCGGGCTTGTAAACCGCCCTTGCGCCGCTGAGAAGTACCGAGCCCCGAGATAATCGAGGCCCGTTTCCTGATCCCGTTCTTTGCCGGTGAAGTGATGTTCACGAATGAGAAGTGACGTCATAGGTGAATAAGGTCACTTGCTACAGGGGAGGACTGGATCGGTGGAAGCTGCGATTCGGTATTCCAACGCCGCTATATCGTTGATTTTGAAAGTGTGGTCGCGGAGGACATCACGGAAATCATAAGAAGCAGTCGGTCCGACATAGATGCCAACGATTCCTCTGTCATAGGCATAGTGAAACAGGTATCCGGGGCTGGCGTCGAAGACGATCCAGAGATCACTATCATGAACGATCGATACGATTTTGGGGCGAAATCTGAGACCTTTATAGTCGCCACTCCCAGCATCACTACACTTGCGAAAGTAGGCGAATGCGAACCCATGGTTGTCGGTGAGGCAGACTTGCAACTTGTCACTGCAATCCGTCAACCGGGTACCTCGTGAGCGGGACGAGACAAGACGTCGTGAATGCGTATCGAGTTCGATCACACGCCCATCCCATGACTTGAATGTTGCCTTTACCCTAGCGCGGCCTGAAGTCTCTGAGAACGATTCTTGGGCAGCCGTAACCGCAAAGAAGGCTACGACGAAAACGGCGAGTCGAATGATTCGTGTCATTGGCAGCCACCTGGAATTGAGCAGTCAAATGGGGCACCCACGGTGTCTGCCATTCTGCTTCCTGCAGAACTTGCGCCATATTCGCGTGGCCATGAAATAGTTGGTGTCACCGGGTACTTCTGAGTCAGCGACTCGCCGTAGTGGGTCTCGTGGCCAAGTTCATGGAATGTTAAAGTGTTCAGGCCGACCATTGGGGCTTCATTGCGGTCAGAAGCTGCGTTGGCATAAGCCGAAATTGCTGAAGGATTTAGGTGTTCTAACCAAGACTTGATCTGACAAAAAGCAGGTTTAAGCAGCAGCGCCGCGCGCTACGCCTCCGCCTGCGCTACGCTCAGCAAGGCTTCGCTCCGTCTCCGGCTCCGCGCGCGGGAGCGGAACGTCCGATGGAGATCGAGCTGTCCGATCCAGCATCTTGTCCTGCGCAATCTTCTTGGAGTCATGAAAAGTCTGCATGGGAGTCTTGCCGTAGCAGTATTTGCCAGAATGCGTGCGCTCCTGATTATACGCAGAGAGCCATCCGTTCAGGTCAGCCTGTAACTCGTCCAGCCCTCGATATAGTTTCTTGCGAAAGGCCGTGCTGTAAAACTCTTCCTGAACCGTGCGATGAAAGCGCTCACAGATGCCGTTAGTTTGCGGCGACTTGGCTTTGGTCCGCGAATGATCAATGTCTTCCAGCGCTAGATAAAGCTGATACTCGTGCGACTCCCGGTTGCCGCAGTATTCGGTGCCGCGGTCCGTCAGTACCCGCAGCAATCTCACGTTTTGTTGCTCAAAAAACGGCAACACCTGGTCGTTCAGCATTTCCGCCGCGACCAGCGCGTTCTTGCGGTCATAGAGCTTGGCAAACGCCACCTTGGAATACGTGTCGATGAAAGTCTGCTGGTAAATCCGGCCGATGCTCTTGATGGTGCCCACATAGTAGGTGTCCTGAGCGCCCAAGTAGCCGGGGTGTTCGGTTTCGATCTCGCCGCGCGCTGTTTTCTCCTCGCGGGAGCGCTCTAAGGCCCGAACTTGGTCCTCGGTGAGAACGAGATTCTCCTGCGCCGACTTCGCTTCCAACGCTTTAAGCCGCCGCTGAAACGTCTGCAGATCGTGCCGCAGCCAAACACAGCGCACGCCGGCCGGTGAGATCGTAAGCCCTCGCTTAGCCAGTTCGTTGGCGATCCGCACTTGGCCATAGGCAGGTATCTCCACGGCCAGTTCCACGATGGCTTTCTCGATGTGGTCTTCAATCCGGTTCTTCAGACAGGGCTTGCGACGGCTAATCTCTTGCAGCGCCAACTCGCCGCCCTTGTCGTAAAGCTCCTTGAAACGGTAAAAGCTGTCTCGCGAATAGCCCATGGTCTTGCAGGCCTGTGAAACGCTTCCCAGCATCTCGGCCAGCTTCAGCACGCCGAGCTTGTTCTTGATAATCTTCTGATCGGTGTTCATTTATCTCGACATCTCCTCTTGCGCGGTTCGCGCAGTTTATCAGAAAATGTCAGATCAAGTCGTGGCCAGTACAGCTGAGCGAACACGCAAATCACTCCGCCCACTATCCGGCTATCCTAATCTCAGTGAGACCGTGCGCGCTCCTCTTACTCCTGTCATTGCCACTCAGTGCGCAAGATCTGCGGGTCACCAACACCACCCTGACCCTTTCCGCCGCCGCACGTGTCAGCTGGGCCGGGCAAAATAACCTCCTCGCCTTCGACCGCCTGAGCTCGAACGGCTTCTACGATGTCTACACCTCGCGTCCGGACGGCTCAGGCATCCTCTGCCTGACCTGCAACGCGCCGGGTCTGCCGCCTTACAACAAAGGCAATCCAGAATGGCATCCGTCCTACCGGTTCCTGGCCATCCAAGTTCAGAGCGTGAGCGCCATCGATCAGAACGCCGCCAGCCCCGGCGTCGGCGTGAAGAACGACCTCTATATCGCCGACGCATCCGGAACGACTTACTGGCCAGTTACTCAAAACGCGCCGGGAGTTCTCCACCCGCGCTTCTCGCACAGCGGCAAGCAGTTACTCTGGGTCCAGCGCACGGCCACCCCGCTCAGCAATTTCTGGAACCTAATGCTGGCGGACTTCTCTGTCGTGAACAACGTTCCGCAAGTCACCAACATCCAATCTCTGCCCCCGTGCGCGGAAAACGTCTTTTGCGAAACGGGCGGCTTCAGCGCAGACGACAGCGCGGTCTTCTTCACCGGCGCGCTGGACGGACAACCCTTCAACGGGATCGACATCTACTCGTACAACCTCTCGACGCAAGCGCTCGTGAATCTGACTAACTCCCCGGCCTATTGGGATGAGTTCCCGACCGCGGTTCCCGGCGCGGCGAAACTTGTCTGGATGTCCGGCATGAGCACGGCAGCCGGCCTCGAAACCGAATACTGGATGATGAACGAGGACGGTTCCAACCGCATCCAGCTCACTTATTTCAATGATGCCCGCGCCCCTGCGTGGTATCAAGGACCGGTGAGCGCGGCCAAGTTCAGCTGGAGCCCGGACAGCACGGCCTTGGCCGCGTATCTGATTCCGAACGGCACGGCAATCGCGCAGATCGGAAACGTCTTCACTCTCGGTTTGGAAGCCGCGGCGCCCACCGTGTCGGCAGCCAGCTATGCGCGGCCCCCTCTGTCGGCCGACTCGATCGCCAGCACCTTCTATCCCGACCTCGCAACCAGTTCCGCTTCCGCGGCCTCGACCGCGCTTCCGACCGAACTGGCCGGAACTACCGTAATCGTGACCGATGCGGAAGGCGTCAGCCGCCTCGCGCCTCTGTTCTTCGTCGCGCCCGACCAGGTGAACTGGGAAATCTCAGACGGCACTGCCGCGGGTCCGGCGACGGTGCAGTTCATCAGCGGCTCAGGCGCGACTTCGCGCGCCACCATCGACGTGGAAAATCAATCTCCCGGAATCTTCACCGCGGACGCCACGGGATCGGGTCCGCCCGCAGGCTATGCGCTGACGTATCCTGCAGGTTCAAGCACCCCGTCATCCACGCAGTTCTTGTTTTCATGCGCGGCAAACGGCGTCTGCGATGCCGCGCCCATCCCCTTCGGCGCCGCCACCGATTCGGTATTCCTGGTGCTGTTTGGAACCGGCATTCGGCATGAGTCTACCGTGTCTGCCATTCTTGCCGGAAAAACGCTTCCGGTTTCGTTTGCAGGGGCGCAAGGTGGCTATCCCGGTCTCGATCAAGTGAACATCGCCGTCCCGCCGTCGTTCACCGGTTCCGGTGTTGTCACAGTTCAACTTCAGGTGGACGGCCTTCTCTCAAATTCCGTGCAGATTCTCTTTAGCGAGTAAAAGGAGCAGCCGAAACGGCTAGAGCAGATGAAATTTTACTTCGACGTTGGCGGCAACACGGACGGGGCTGCCATCTTTTTCACCGGGCTGGAATTTCCACTGTTTAACCGCTTCAATAGCCGCTTCGTCTAATCCGAGCCCAAGCGGTGCAGACACTTGCGCCTCCTCGATATACCCATCCGTGCCGACGACAACCTTCAGGAAAACCGAGCCCTCATAGCGCGCCTCTCGAGCTTTCTTTGTATATTGCGGCTGGATGCTCGAGAGCAGCTTTGGCGGGGTCACTTTCTTCTTCAGCAGAATACTAGCCTGAGGAACCGACACATCCAGAGGGTTCGAAACGGAAGTATCCGGCGAACGGAAATCCTTGACGTCTTGGCCGCGAACAGCTATCGCGCCAAAACCATCTCTCATCTTCGCAGCGCGCCGCACCGCGAGGCTTTCATCCCCGTGGTGTGCGTTCAAAACGGCGATCGCCTGATTAGTGGCGATCTGCGCCTTCTCAGAATCGGTAGCATCTTTATAAGCCTCGGCCTGAGCGAGCCGGAAGTGCGCAACAATCAATGAGTTCTCGCCTTCCGAATGAGCCCAAATGCTGGCGAGGGCGCCGAACGTTTCGGCTCGCTCCCCCGCACGCATCAAAATGCGGTCGTCCTCGGCGAGCGCTACCAGTATCGGCGCGATCTCATATGCGGAGACGAATTTGCGCATCTGGCGCTCGGCCGCGATCTTTGAGATTTCATGCGCTTCGGCAACTGACCCTCGATTGACGAAATAGCGGTGGACCTCCAGCACCGTCGTGACATACGACTTGTTTCCGGGCGTGTCCGCCAGCGCCAGCGCGCGTCTATAGTCCGCTTCCGCCGCGGCGAAGTTTCCGGCCGAAGCCTCCGCTCGCGCCCGGCCGAGAACGACCTGCACATCTTCGCTTTTAGCAGCCGACAACCCCCCGAGAAATAGTGAAATGAGAGCAACGAAGGCCAACACACCTTGCATGTTGCTTTACAGTTTAACGCGACAAGAGAGGATTCTGTTTGACGCGTCCTACAGACTCGCTTATGCTCAAGAGTTTACTTCGAAGGCCTCCAACTCTATGAGTCAGTTCCGCAATTGCGTCGTATTCTTCGCTCTCATCGCTTCGATTCCCCTCCGCGCCGAAATCGGAACGCTCTCCACCCTCCACTCCTTCTCTGGACCAGACGGCGCGACGCCCGCCGCGGGATTGCTGCGCGGCCAAAACGGCGCGCTGTTTGGAACCACATCGGGCGGCGGAAACGGATGGGGCACCGTCTTTCGACTCATCTACAATGCCCAATCCCAGGTATGGGAACAAACGACTCTTTACTCCTTTTCCGGCACAGACGGCGCCAACCCTTCCGCCCGGCTGCTCTGGTCGAGTGGTTCGCTGTTCGGCACCACGGCCAATGGTGGCGCGAAGGGATTCGGAACGGTTTTTGAACTGACGCCTTCCGCACAGGGAACAATCTGGACGGAAACCACGCTGTATAACTTCCTCGGCGGCACCGATGGCCGCGGCCCGTTCGGCAATCTGATCGCGGACACCCTCGGCAATCTCTACGGCACCACAACCTACGGCGGAACCACTGCCTGCACAGCCGGCCAGGGCTGCGGCACAGTCTTCGAACTGTCGCCGTCGGTCTCCGGAGGCGCTTGGACTGAAACCGTGCTGTACCGCTTTCAGTCCGGAACCGACGGAATCAACCCGCTGGCGGGCGTGGTGCTTGGATCGGACGGTTCGCTCTACGGAACCACGCCGGTCGGTGGCAGCACGGGAAACGGAACGGCGTTTCAACTCATCCCGCCCGCTGCGGCCGGAAACTCCTGGTCGGAGACGGTGATCTTTAACTTCGCCGCGCGTCCGGACGGTATCCAGCCCGCTGGCGGTCTGGCCCTCGGCACCGCCGGAACGCTATACGGCACCACTTCGGGCGGCGGCAGCAACGGCTGCGGAACGGTCTTCGCGCTCCAGCCGCCGTCCGGCGCGGGCGCGCCCTGGGTCAAAAACACGCTGCACCAGTTCACCTGTCTGGACGGCGCTTATCCGCAGGGCACGCTCCTGCTGAAACCAGGAGTGGTGTATGGCACCACAGCGGGCGGCGGCCAAAACGGCGGTGGAACCGTGTTCTCGCTGATCGCCACCGGCAACGCGCGCTTTCCATGGCTGAACATCAAACTCTACGATTTCCAAACCTCCGCGAACGGCACGACCCCCGCCGGAAATCTCGCCATCGGCCCCGCCGGCGTCTTGTTCGGGACCACTATGGGCGGTGGCTCGTCCAACCGCGGCACCGTGTTCGCGCTGATTCCCTGAACTGCAAGCCGAGCTGGGGCATCATATAAGTAGGAGACCCGGCGGCCGCACCTCATGGAAACTCGCGCCAAGCTCAAGATACTGGCTGACGCCGCCAAGTACGATGCCTCGTGCGCCAGCTCGGGCTCGCATCGCAAGCGAGCGGCGGGCGGCTTGGGCAACACCGAAGGCATGGGCATCTGCCACAGCTACACGCCCGACGGCCGCTGTGTGTCCCTGCTCAAGATTCTCCTCACCAACTACTGCGTCTACGACTGCTCGTATTGCGTCAATCGTATCTCCAGCAACACGCCCCGCGCGCGGTTCACGCCGGACGAAGTCGTGTTTCTGACGCTCGAGTTCTACCGGCGCAACTATATCGAAGGCTTGTTTCTCAGCTCGGGAGTGATCCAGGACGCGAACTACACCATGGATCAGCTGATTCAGGTGGCCCGCTCGCTCCGTGAAGAGCACCGGTTCGGCGGCTACATTCACTTGAAGGCAGTGCCGGGTGCGTCCGAAGAAGCGTTGCACCAGGCTGGCCAATTCGCCGACCGCCTCAGCGCCAACATTGAGCTTCCGCGCGAGCAGGATTTGATCGCGCTCGCGCCCGCGAAATCCCACACTGAAATCGAGCAGTCCATGGCGCAGATTCGCCATCGGCTGATGGAAGCCAAAGACCGCACATCGCGTAACGGCACACAGCCCCGGTTCGCGCCCGCCGGACAAACGACGCAGATGATCGTCGGCGCCACTGCCGCATCCGATGCGGACATTCTCGAGAAGTCGTCGTCACTCTACGAGTCTCAAAAGCTCCGGCGCGTTTACTATTCGGCGTTCAGTCCCATCCCTCATGGCGATCCGAATCTCCCGCCCGCGAGCCCGCCGTTGATCCGCGAACACCGCCTCTACCAGGCGGATTGGCTGATGCGTTTTTATGGCTTCGATCGGAAAGAACTGACCACGCCCGAAGAACCGAACCTCTCGCTCAAGCGCGATCCTAAACTCACATGGGCGCTTCGGCATCGCGAGTTTTTCCCGCTTGATGTGAACAGCGCGCCGAAAGCCGCCTTGCTGCGTGTGCCAGGCTTGGGCGTCCGCAATGTGGAGCGGATCGTCCGCATTCGCCGTTATCAGAAGCTCAAGCTGGAGCATCTCACTAGGCTGCGCATCCCTCTAACGAAAGCCGCGCCGTTCCTGATCACAGCGGACGCCAATCCCGCCCTCAAGCGCGTCGATTCGCTCCAACTGCCCGCTCAGGTTGCGCCGCCAGCGCAGATGGGTTTGTTCGAAGCCGCGCATACGGCGCGAACCGGCGAGATCTAATCCCCGAGACGGAGTGCGGATTAATACAGTTGAGAGCTATTTCGCGTTCCGAGTACCTCAGAGGTATGACGCAACCGGTCTTCGAGCCGCCCACCGTAGAAGAAAAAGTAGCCGCTTTTGAATTGCTTGTACGATTCCAACTGCCGTGGCTTTCGGCGGTCGGAACCGCGGGAATGGAACCGTCCCTGCTGCCTCATTGCGCTTGAGCTATCTAACGCGAACAACCGTCCGTTACAACTGCACTTGTTCGGATTCTCGACGGGTTACGCGCTTTTCCCAGCCGCGCGGTCCAGTCTCAAACCGCTCCCACTGCGAAGGCTCAAACGCGCCGCGGCTCTCCTCCCAGCTATAGTGCTGGATATCGATCTTGTCCCGATCGAGCCGGATCACGTTAAACGAATTCGGCTCTCCTTTGTTCCGCATGGAAATGGCCGTGCCCGCTTGAGCGAAGATCGACGAATGGCCCGTTCTCTGATAGCGCGCGGCCGTCGCGCCCGTGGAGCTCAGATGAAGATGGCCCGCCAGCATCAAGTCCACACACACCGATAGCTTCTCCACCGCCGAACGCGCGTGCCACACCAGCTGCCGCTTCGCATAGTCTTCCGGCAGGTCCAGCGGATGGTGCGTCACTAGCACCTTCACGCGCGGCGAAGGCTGTCCGCACATCCGCTCAACAACACGAGAAACCTGACCGGGGTTCATCAGCCCGCCCTTCATCGGAATGATCCGCGGAGTCGTGACTCCGGCGACAATCATTTCCGCATCCTCGAAAACCGGTTGGAGATCCTCCGAAATGAACCGGATATATTTGCCCAGCCCTTGCCGGTATCGTTTCAACGGATCGTAAAAGGGCAGATCGTGGTTGCCCGGAACCACCAGCTGCGGCCGAGGCAATCGCTCGATGTATGCACGTGCCTGCTCGAATTCCGCCGTCGTGGCATGCTCCACGAAGTCTCCCGAAATCACCACGAGGTCGGCGTTCAACTTTTCGACGAGCGCCGCCAGCGGATGGAGCAGCCAGTCGAAGTGATTCCCGAAGTGGAGATCGGAGAGATGAACGATGGTCCGAATAGCGAAATCCCTTTCAGTCCTCGGCGGGAAAATTCTCGGGCACGATCACGCGCAGCGACCCAGGCACGGACCGGTACACCAGGGGCGGAGTCATGCGCACCACTTCCCCGTCCAACGATACACCGATGCTGCGCCGCGAGCTTTCCACTGTGACCGAGCACGCGTCCAGAACTTCGAAGTCCTTGCTCTTGCTGAATCGGCCCAGCAAAACACTGAGCGCCAGCCGCAGCAAACCGAAGCGGCTCATGCGCCGCATCACATACACGGAAAGGAGCCCCGTCGATAAACTCCGCCTACTGCCTAACTGGTAGCCTTCCATCTCATGGCGGTTGTTCGCGACCATCAGGAACGGAGTCCGCCGCTCGATTACTTGGTCGCCGGCTTCGATACGCAAGTGCATGGACGGATTACGCCGGAAAACACCTGCCACCCCCGAGATCATGGCGAGCCATTTAGCGCGGCCCCGACGCTCGTGGTGCTCCCGTCGGAACCGGTAAGCCGGATACAGCCCGATAATCGCGTTGTTGATGAACCGCTTTCCGTTCACTTCGGCCACGTCGACTCGAGCCGTTCTGCCTCCGGCGATGATCTGCGCTGCTTCCCCTGCTTTCAACGGGATATGCAGATCGCGGGCGAAATGATTCAGCGTTCCCACCGGCAAAACGCCCAGCGTTGTCTCTGTCCCAGCTACGACGGACGCGACTGCGTTGACTGTGCCGTCACCGCCGCCTGCGACGATGATTTCCGCTCCATCCCGAACCAGTCCGCGAGTGAGCTCACACAAATCGGTGTCGTTGGCTACCTCTCGGATATCCGATTCTTGGCCGCCCGACCGGAATATCTGAGACAACGCTTCCGGCGTTTCGTCCGCATTTTCGGTTCCGGCTGATCCGTTCAGAATCACATGGATACGATTGGCGTTGGTGATCGTTGACACGCGGATGCCGTGGCACTTCGAGTTCCAAGAGACAGGACGTTCACCGAATTAAACCGGATTGACATCGGCGGCAAGCTCATTTTGCGCCTTTCGCCCGAAAGTCCGTCCGGCCCACAACCGAAACCGGTCAAGGTACAGGTAAGTGACCGGAGTCGTATACAGCGTCAGCATCTGGCTCACGATCAAGCCGCCCACGATGGTAATACCCAGCGGACGGCGCAGTTCCGAACCCGTTCCGCGCCCCAAAGCCAGCGGCACGCCGCCCAACAGCGCGGCCATCGTCGTCATCATGATGGGGCGAAAGCGCAGCAGGCATGCCTGATAGATAGATTCATCCGGCGTTTTC
>JAVHMZ010085276.1:0-28023 GCA_034782995.1 Amazona versicolor | reverse complement strand
AGCAGCGTGGCGATGTCAGCGCGCGTCGCCTGATTCTGAAGGTTTGACCATCGCGCTTCCGGCGGCACCCAGAACACGCGCTTAGCCGTATACTCGTCGCGTGATTCGAGCAGGCGTTTGAAATGCTCGCCTTCGATTCCGTCTCTCGTCAGTTCGGCCCGCAGTTCGTCACGTCGGCTTTCGAAGCTGTCGGAGATGTATTTGAGGAATAGCAGACCCAGGACGACGTGTTTGTACTCCGCGGAATCGACCTGCCCCCGCAGCGCATCGGCCGCTTTCCAAAGTCTGTCGGCGTAGTGGAGGTCACCGGTTGCTACGTCGTTGTTTGCCATCTGACCGTCGCTTCGATGCCGTTTTATAAATGTTAGTGTAGACGTCGATTCCTGGAATGCACGTCATCAGGGCGTACTCCTGGTATAAGGGCGCTTGACCGCGTGCCCACATTTCATAATGTAGATTGAGTTTTCTGATGGCAATTCAGCCGAAAATGTTGACGTGGGCGCGCGAGACGGCAGGACTGTCGCTCGAAGACGCTGCTCGCGCCATCGGACTGAAAGAGGCGAGAGGCGAAACGGGGTCAGTCCGCTTGGAGAAGCTCGAACGCGGCGAAGAAGAACCCAAACGGGCGCTGCTAGAGAAGATGGCGAAGGCGTACCGGCGCCCACTTCTGGTTTTTTACCTCAGTCACCCGCCCCAGGCTGGCGACCGCGGTAAGGACTTCCGAACACTTCCGGGCAAAGAGCGCGATAATCCTGAGCTGGATGCGCTGATACGGGACATCAAAGCACGACAGGATCTAGTTCGTTCAATTCTCGAAGACGAAGAAGCGAAACCACCGGATTTCGTCGGAGCGGCGACACTGGGCGTGCCGGTCGGAGAACTAACAGATCGCATCACCAAGCGATTCGGAATAGATATCGAGGAGTTTAGATCGAAAAGAACTCCCGAGCATGCTTTCGCGTATCTTCGAACGAAGATCGAGCAGGCTGGCGTTTTTGTTTTACTAGTCGGCAACCTGGGCAGTCATCACACCAATATTCCAGTAAAAACATTCAGGGGTTACGCGAGCGCAGACCGATTGGCTCCGATGATCGTCATCAATGATCAGGATTCGAAATCGGCGTGGTCGTTTACCGCGTTACACGAACTTGTTCATCTCTGGCTCGCTGAAACCGGAGTAAGCGGAAGCGACGTCACGGACAAAGTTGAGCAGTATTGTAACGACGTAGCGGGGGAGATATTGATACCGGCGGGAGATCTTAAAGCGTTTAGTGCCAGCGCTCCTTCCTTCAACTCTACAGCCAACCTAATCACCGATTTTGCTGCTCGATGGCGCGTTAGTCGCCCCATGGTCGCCTATAGATTTTATCGAACCGGGAACGTAAGCCACAGCCTATGGAGTCAGCTTGATAATCATTTTCATGACGAATTTGTCAGGTTTAAAGAGAATAAAACGAAAGACAAGTCGTCGGAGAGCGGACCGAACTATTACGTTGTGAAAAGACACCGTGTGGGATCGGCTCTTCTGAGTTTGGTCAGGCGCGCCCTCGATGAAGGGAGCATAACCTATACCAAGGCAAGTAGAGTCTTGGGCGTGAAGCCTCGAAACGTCGAGCCACTTTTAGCCCCGATGAGAAATCGGAGTCTTTGATAGGTGCTTTACCTGTTTGATGCCAACGTACTAATCACAGCGAACAACACGTATCTGGCTATCGATCAGGTGAGTGAGTATTGGGAGTGGATTCAATATCAAGGCGAAATCGGCAATGTGAAAATCCCCGCCGAGATCATGGAAGAGATTCTGGCGGGGAAGGATACAAAGAAAGGCCAGAAGAATGAAGACCTTCTCCTGTCATGGATCAAGCAGTTGCACATCAAAAAAGCACTTCTACTCGATGAAAGAGTTGATCGCGCTCTGCTGGATGATGTTACTGCTCAGGGCTATGCGCCCGACCTGAACGACACGGAACTTGAGGCGATTGGCCGCGATCCGTTTATTGTTGCCTACGCGCGAGCAAAGCCAAACCGCTGCGTCGTTTCGGTTGAGACGTCAGGGCCCGGCAAAAGACGGCAGAATCGAAAGCTGCCTGATGTGTGCAAGACGTTCGGCATTGCATGCTATCAACCGTACGAGACCAACCGCGCGTTGGGCTTTAGAACAGACTGGAAAAACAAATGACCCAATTTCCGGCCTCGGGCAGCGAACATACTTAGTGCGGCGACGACTCTTTTCATCGCACGGCAGCGCTCCCCACGCCGACTGCCAGCACGGCCCTATCGGCTCTAACTAATCAGCCGTGCTAGTATTTTGCCCAGCTGGTTGAAGCTGCAAGCGAGTTGAGACTGGCTTCAACGGGCCAGACCCAACACAAATACTTCATTCACCTCAGATCTACATTCATTCTAAAAGATTTACCCATTTCGCGCCGAATACCTCCCGTAAACTAGAGACGAAAACGGGACGCGGCGGCGGCCGTTCCTCGCAAATCGGACCAAAAATCAAAAAATTAGGGGGGGGATCCTGAGAAGTGACTGAAAACAAACACAGACACCCCATTCGGGGTCCTGAGAAAAGACCCAGCGCGACCCGGCACACTCCCGGCAAACACCTGACGCAACCCGGCGCAACCCGCCAAAAAACGCGACAGCGCCGCAACCAAACCACTCCCTTGACCCACCCCAACCGCGCTCTACAATAGGCCATGCAAAAGCTGCTCATCCTGGCCCTGATCGCCGTCTCCGCCCGCCCAGCCACCCCACCGGATTCGTCGGTCGTCATCGAAGCCGGCCGGCTGCTCGACGTGCGCTCCGGTCGCGTTCTGACCAAACAGCAGATCCTCGTCACCGGAGACAAGATCGTTGCCGTCGGTGCATCCGTTCCCGCTCCCGCCAACGTCCGTCGCATCGATCTGAGCAACGCCACCGTGCTTCCCGGACTCATCGACGCCCACACGCACGTGCTCCTGCAAGGCGATGTCACTGCCGCCGACTATGACGAGCAGTTACTCAAAGAATCCAGTCCCTATCGCGCCATTCGCGCCACCGCCGCCGCCCGCACCGCTTTGATGAACGGCTTCACCACCATTCGCGATTTGGAAACGGAAGGCGCCATGTACGCCGACATTGATTTAAAAACCGCCATCGAACGTGGCGTCGTTCCCGGTCCGCGTATGTTTTGCGCCACGCGCGCCATGGCGCCCACGGGCACTTATCCCCTGCTCGGTTACTCGTGGGAATTGAAGATGCCCGAAGGCGTGCAAATCGTCGATGGAGCGGATAACATCCGCCACGCCGTTCGCGAAGAAGTCAAATACGGTGCGGATTGGATCAAATATTATTCCGACCGCAAATACTACATCAAAGATGGCGCTCTGCACTCCTGGGTCAATTTCACTGATGACGAAGCCAAGACACTCGTCGAGGAGTCGCACCGCCTGGGCCGAAAGGTTGCCGCGCACGCTATGGGACAAGAGGGCATCGCGGCTGCCTTACGCGCGGGTGTGGATTCGGTCGAACACGGCGACGCTCTCAATGACGATCTGCTTGCGGAAATGGCGCGCAAAGGAACATACTGGTGCCCCACCATCTACGTCGGTATCTACGTCGCGCAGGGCCGCGCCGAGGCCAGTGCGCCGATCTGGCTCGAAATGAAAAAGTCCGAAGAGAACGCCTTTCGCAAGGCGCTTGCTAACGGTGTCAAAATCGTTTTCGGAACGGACGCGGGCGGCTTTCCGTGGACCGAGAACGAGGCGAAAGAATTCGTCTTTATGACGCGTTATGGAATGTCGCCGCTGGAAGCGATCCGGTCCGCCACTCTCACTGCCGCCGCGCTTCTCGATGCAAGCGACAAACTCGGCGCTATCGAACCCGGCAAGCTCGCCGACATCGTCGCGGTGTCCGGCGATCCGCTCGCCGATATCGAGGAACTGCAGCGCGTGCGTTTTGTCATGAAAAACGGCGTCGTTTACAAACAGTGAAACGGTACAATCTGCAAGAGCGAGTCATCTCAGGCGAAAGACGAGTCATTCCCAATGTCAACGGCAGCCACGCAGCTGGATCGAAAGGCGCTCGATCAGCTTTGCATCAACACCATCCGGATCCTGTCGGTCGATACCGTCCAGAAAGCCAACTCCGGGCACCCCGGTCTTCCCATGGGCGCCGCGGCGATGGCTTACGTGCTTTGGACGCGGCACCTGAAGTACAATCCGCACGATCCGCTGTGGCCTGATCGCGACCGCTTCGTCCTTTCCGCCGGACATGGTTCCGCGCTGCTGTACAGCTTGCTCCATCTCACGGGATTCGACCTGCCGCTTGACGAGTTGAAGCGCTTCCGTCAGATGGGAAGCCACACGCCCGGTCATCCCGAGCGCGGCGACACCCCCGGTGTCGAAGTCACCACGGGTCCGCTGGGTCAAGGCTTCGGCATGGGCGTTGGCTTGGCAATGGCCGAGGCGTGGATGGCGGCTAATTTCAATCGGCGCGGCGGCAAGCTGGTCGACCATCACACTTACGGCATCGTGTCCGATGGCGATCTGATGGAGGGCATCTCCTCGGAAGCGGCTTCGCTCGCGGGACATCTGAAACTTGGCAAACTGATCTACCTCTACGATCAGAACCACATCTCCCTGGCCGGCGCAACCGAAGTCACCTACACCGAAGATGTCGCGATGCGATTCGAGGCCTACGGGTGGCACACCAAGACGGTTACGGATGGGAACGACACCGACGCGATCGATGCGGCCATACAAGAGGCGCGCATGGAAACCGACCGGCCATCCTTGCTGCTGGTGCGCACGCACATCGGCTTCGGAAGCCCGCATAAGCAAGACACGTTTCACGTGCATGGCTCGCCGCTTGGAGAAGAAGAAGTCGCCGCCACCAAAGACAACCTAGGCTGGCCGACTAAAGATTCGTTCTTCATCCCGCCTGAGGCGCTCGCGCATTTCCGCGAGCAAATTGCGAAAGGGGAAGAAGAACAGAAGCGCTGGACTGCGGTACGGGACGGATACGTAAAGGAACATCCCGACGACTGGAAAAAATGGGACACCGCCATCTCCGGCAAACTTCCCGATGGGTGGGATGCGGAAGTTCCCAAATGGAAGCCCACGGATAAACCGATGGCAACGCGCGTCTCGGCGGGCCAAGCGCTAACCGCTATCGCCAAGCACGTCCCCAATATCGTCGGCGGCTCGGCCGATCTGGATCCTTCAACCAACACCGCGCTGAAGGATATGGGCGACTTCGAGCCGGACGGAGCGTACGGAGGCAAGAGCCCGGGTACGGCTGGAGGCGCATGGAGCTACTCGGGACGCAATTTGCACTTCGGCGTGCGCGAACACGCCATGGGCGCCGCCGTGAACGGACTTGCGGCCCACGGCGGCATCATCCCTTACTCCGCTACTTTTCTCACCTTCTCTGATTACGTTAAGCCCGCCATTCGTTTGGGCGCGCTGATGCAATTGCACTCGATCTATGTCTTCACTCACGATTCGATCGGATTGGGCGAAGACGGACCGACGCACCAGCCGATCGAACAGATCGCAGGTCTGCGCGCCATCCCTGGGTTAACGGTGATTCGGCCGGCGGACGCCAACGAATCGGCGGAAGCATGGAAGCTTGCCGTGCAACAAAATCACCCTGTTCTGTTTGCGTTGTCGCGCCAGAACCTGCCGATACTCGAGCGCATGCCCGGCTCTGAATCCGGTGTTGCCCAAGGTGCTTACATCCTTTCCGACTCTGATGGTGGACAACCGGAAGTCATTCTGATCGGTACTGGCTCGGAAGTCTCGCTATGCGTCAAAGCGGCGGAAAAGCTGAAAGACTACGAGGTCAAAACTCGTGTCGTCAGCATGCCTAGTTGGGAGTTGTTCGGCAGACAAGACGACGCGTATCAAGAAAAAGTTTTGCCGCGTGGTGTGCGGAAAAGGGTAACGGTGGAAGCTGCGTCTACTTTTGGATGGGAGCGCTGGGCTGGTTCGGAAGGCACTTGCATCGGCATCAATCGCTTCGGTGCGTCTGCTCCCGGCGAAGAAACCATGAAGCGCTTCGGATTTACTTCGGAGCATGTAACCGCAGCGGCTTTGGACTTAATGGGCCGTCACGAAGAAGCTCAAAAAGAGTACAGCGGGCAGGGTGATACAAGTGTCGCGCCAACGGCGCCGCACGAAGGTCACTCGTAAGTCAACGGTAAAACGCTTAGATTAAATCTGTAGGTTCATCTACCACCTTTGTGGTAGAGTAGCTCTATGTCCGAACCGATGTTCGGACGCTGTACTTGCGCATATAGCGTGTTTGTAGAACGCTGTAAGTGCCTTACAAATCGGACCCTTTGGGCCATCAAATTTCTTAAGAGGTCGCTAAAACTGAATGAGAAACCTTCTTTCCAAAGGGCTGGTGGTTGTTGCGGGCGTGGCTGGAATTCCAGCAATAGCGCTCACTCAAATATCACCGAAGCCCGCGGAGAAGGCGCAGATTCGGTCGCAAGAAGATCCCCGAATTTTGTCGCTCCGCCGATTTTTTCAACGTAACAACAGTCCAGCGCAGCACCTTTCCGATGTATTTGTCCGCGAAGCTGACAACAACGGCTTAGATTGGCGTTTACTGCCCGGTTTAGCCACGGTAGAAAGCGGCGGCGGCAAGCATTGCCAGCGCTTCAATCTCTTTGGGTGGATGAACGGTAAAGCCGCTTTCGAATCCTTTACCGACGGGATCCGGCAAGTCGCTTGGAGTCTTTCCAACTCGCATTATTACCGGAACAAGTCGATCGACCGTATGCTTCTTACCTACAACAAAGATCCTCAATATCGGGATCGCGTGTTGGCGGTGATGAAGTTGATCTCTCCCACAGTTACCGTCGCTCTTGTTAGTGACTGAACTTAAGTCGCGAACGGCCATTCTCTTCGGGCCTTCGCGCGCAGGGTATAGGCAAAAACCGCGGCGACGACTGTGACCGCTCCGGCAATTAAATACTTCCTTTCGCTCGAGACTGCGATGAAGATCCATCCTGCGAGAGCCAAGATGATCGGCACAGGATACAGCGCCATGGTAAACGGTCTGCGGATATCCGGGCGGTAGCGTCTGATTAAAGGAACACAGATACACTGGGCGGCAAATTGGGTAAGTATCTGGATGATCACTAACCCGCTGATCAGATCCTGGAGCTTGAGGAAGCAAGCGGCCGCGGAAGCAACGCCCATACTCAGAACGGAGAATGATGGGAAGCCTTTCGGATGAACTCTCGCGAATATCGAGAAAAACTCACCTTCCGTCGCTGCCGCGTAAGGGACGCGGGTATAGCCAAGCAGCACGGTGAATACGGAACCAAATGCCGCGATCATGATCAATATCGCACTTATCTGAGCTGCCACGGGTCCTTCGAGCCGACCGATAAGATCGGAAACTATAGCCTTTGATTGTAGTGCCTCAGAGATTGGAATCACCCCAATAACCGAGAAGCTCATCGCGAGGTAACACACGGCCAAAAGGCAGATAGAGATCAAGATTGCCCGGGGAATTGTTCTCGCCGGCTTATCCACTTCATCCCCGATTAAGCAGACGGTGAAGTAACCCTGGTAATCGTACATGGCTATCAGAGTTGCCTCGCCCAGTCCTAAGAAAAACTTCGGTGTTAGATGAAAGGCGTCTGGAGGAAAGTTGAAAGCGAGGCTAGGATTGAAGTGTGCCGCGCCGGCGAAGATAATCCACGCCATGGTGCCGAGTACACCCAAAAACATAACGGTGCTTACAGCACCCACGGACTTTATATTGCGATAAAGAAGGAAAGTTGCGAGACAACAGACGGCCACGGAAATGAGCTGACCTTGAAACGGAGTTAACCCGGGTAATAGGACTTTAGCGTACTCGGCAAAGCCGACAGCACCCGACGCGGTCAGAAGCGGAGTAGCCACCACGCTCTGAAAAAGAAATAAGAAGCTCATGAGGCGGCCGACCCCGCGCGGTCCAAAGGCTTCGCGAAGGTAAACATAAGAGCCGCCGGAGCCGGGCATGGCAGCACCGAGTTCGGCCCAGATCAGGCCATCGCAAAGAGCGATCACGGCACCCAATCCCCAGCCCAGCATGGCTTGCGGGCCCCCCATCGCACTCAGAATGAGAGGGATGGTGAGAAAGGGACCAATCCCCACCATGTTTAAAACGTTTGCCGCTAAGGCTTGTGGAAGGCCGATACGGCCTTTGGAACCGAGACGTTCGACGGGCGCGCTCACGTCCGGTCGCGCCCGCTGCACGTCTTAGAAAAGGAACTTCGCGCCAAGCTGGAGAATGCGCGGATTGTGCGCGCCGCTGGGATGCAGGAAGTTGGTCGTGGTGTAGCAACTTGCATCGCCCGCAGAGTTATTCGAGCCTCCGAAGCACGAGGCCGTGCTATAAACGCCGTTGTATTGGGTGTGGTTGAAAACGTTGTAGCCTTCCGCGCGGAACTCGAACGCAGCTCGTTCACGAATCGCAAAATGCTTGAACAAGCCCATGTCGAAATTGGTACGGTTTGGAATGCGCAGGATATTACGGCCCGCGTCTCCGTGAGTCAATCCGCGCTCTTGCGTGAAAGCGCCAGGGTTATAGAGTAGCGGACCTTGTATGCCTGTAGTCTCGTTGACCGGAGGGCTAGTAAACGGATCGCCAATCACATCCAAGTACGAACTCGTGCCTTGTCCATTACCTGTGCCGGGTCCGTAGACTCCACTTACAACACTGAATGGCGTACCGGTCTGGAATGTCATCAATCCAGAAACTTCCCAACCTCCGAACAGGGAGTGGAGCAAGCCCGGACTGGTGAAGAAAGGAAGGTCGTATACCGAGCTAATGTTGAGTAAATGCCGTTGGTCGAAATTCGAGCTAGCGCGAGTTTCCCGCAAGTTGTACGAGTCTAGGAAATTTCCGTCGGAACGATCAGACGACGTGTCGATCGAATGACTCCACGTGTAAGCCAGGCTGAAGTTGACTCGTCCCATCGTCCGGCGCAGAGCGAGCTGAAGAGCGTTATAGCTTGAGTTTGCCTGGTTCTCGAGCGAAGTAATACTGCCGAACCCGAGTTGTGGACGGCTCGGATTGGGGTCGGCTCCGCATGCGACGTTGAAGTTAACAGCGGCTTGCCCATTCGGTGCCACTCCGTTGATAGTCCCCGAGTTACAATCGTCCGCTGTCATGACCTGTCCGGGCCCGTAAGGGTTGAGCGAAGAGGGAAGAATAGGGATCTGGTTGATGTCGCGGTTTTCCGTAAGATGAGTACCCTTCGAACCTACGTACGACAATGTGCCGACCGTACCACGGAGGAATTCCTGTTGAATATCCAAGTGCCACTGCTGCATGTAGGGCCAGCGCGCCTGCGTCGGTATGGAGAATGCGTTCAAAGGCGGAAAGGTAGTTGGTCCGCTCGTGCTGCCGATGTTGGTATAACCGAAAACATTGTAAGTCGTAGCCACAAGATTACGGGGGCTAGCGGTGCTTTCGAGAGATTCGGTGTTACCCTCGTTTCCGTTTGTGATCTCAAAGAACAGGCCATATCCGCCGCGCAGAGCAGTCTTGCCATTTCCAAAGACGTCATACGCAAACCCAACGCGCGGCGCAGGATTGAAAAGATGACCCTGCATGCAGGATTGCGGAACACCACTGGTCACTCCGCATTGGACGTAGCCGTTAAAAGGATCGCCCGATCCCGGAATTAGATTTCCCGCCGTACCAGTGACACTACCGTCGGTGTCGATCGCTGGAATGCTGGACGTGCTGTACCGTTTCGGATCGAAATTGAACGCCTGCTTGTAACGCTCATAGTACGTCCCGAAGAGGCTGATTCGCAGTCCAAGATTCAAGGTCAATCTTTTGGTTATGCGCCAGTCATCCTGAAAATACGGCTCCAGCGCTTTCTCGCGGTTGTAAAACTTGATTTTGTTGGACCACTGTTGAAACGAAGCAATGTTGCCAAGGAGGAAATCGGCATAACCGTTACCGCTCGAAACCGCAGTGTTGGTGCTGTCAAAGTTTAAGATGCCTTCCAGATTCGGGCTGTTCGATTCGTTCTTCTGCCGCGCGGCGAAGTAGAAGCCCATAACCATATTGTGATTGCCGGCGACCTTGGACAAGTTATCGCGATAGGTATACGTAGGGTTGGAGTTTACCCACGGGAAGTAACCAGGATCCTCGCCAAATCCACCACCGTAGGAGGCATTACAGCAAATGCTGACCGCCGGTAGCAGTCCTCCAAACCCGTTGTTGAAAATGCCCGTCGAGGTTAGTCCGGCCGGGCGCGCGACATTACCGATCGCGTTCAGGAAAATGTGGTCGGTCGTATAGCTGAACACAAATTCATTCAGCAAGCTAGGTGTGATGGTATCAGTCATATGCGCGACCAAGCTGATACCAGGACCAATGAAGCTAGTTTGAACCGTCGGGAAGCTGGCGCTTCCGTTCGACCATAAAGTATTTGGAACGACCGTGTTCCAGGAGTCGTGAATATAGCGGAAGAAGAAGCGATGGTTGTCGGAGAAGTTCTGATCGACGCGCACTAACTCCTCGCGCCAATTCGTAGGCGTAACCGGCGACGCGTTAAAGAAAGACTGCGCGCCGCTGCCCGCGTTCGGCAGTGGAAATAATGCGTTCTGAATCGCGGAGGCGTTGGGGTCTACCGGAACCTGGTTGTTCGGAAAAGGATTGTTATTCGCATCATGCGGACAATCAGTTCCGGGACATACATCGGAAAAATCGCCGTTGCGCTCGGCGGTTGAGGGAACTTGTTGATTAAAGATTTGACCCGGTACGCGCTCCCTGCGCCATTCTTCGCTGAAGAAAAAGAATGTCTTTTCTCTACTCGTGTTGTAGAGGCGCGGGACAAATGCTGGACCGCCGATGGTGTAGCCAAAATCATTTTTCTTGTAACTGGGCCGCTCCGACTCAAAAAAGTTTCGGGCGTTGAAATCGTCGTTGCGAACGAACTCGAACAGGTCGCCATGAAACTGCTTTGTCCCGCTCTTGGTTATGGTCTCGATGGTACCTGAACCGCTGCGGCCATACTGCGCTCCGTAGCTTGCAGTCAACACCTTGACCTCGGCGATCGCGTCGGCATTCGGGTAAACGTTCAACGTGGAGTTGCTGCCATTGTCCATGTTGTCACCGCCGTCAAGCTCCCAATTGTTGTATTCGACGCGGCCCCCGTTTATGCTCATATTCACATTCCCGTACACGCCCACGGTTCCTTCGTCCTGACCGGTCTGGTTACTGACCCCAGGAACCAAAGTTACGAGCTGGGTAAAATTACGGCCGTTAAGAACAAGCTGATTGATTTGCTTTTCGGTAACGATGCCGGTGAGTTCGGAAGATTCGGTTTCGACTTGCGCGACATTCACGCCCGCGACCTCCACCGTGGTAGCCACGTCGCCTACAGTGAGTTCGGCATCGGCGCGCGCTTTCTGAGCGATACGAAGGACGATACCGCTCGCTTCGAACCGCCGAAAACCGTTGGCAGTGACCGCGATAGTGTACGTTCCCGCAGGCAATCCCGCGGCAAGGTAATCGCCTTCCGTGTTCGTGGCCATCTTGCGGTTGAACCCTTCGGCTGTATTGCTCACAATAACCTGGGCGTTCGGAATCACTGCGCCCGTGTTGTCTCGAACGGTGCCGCTAATCGAACCAGTGTCCTGCGCGAACAGGCTAAAACAAAACAGCGCGGTCAAAACCGCACACAAACGAATACCACAACGCGTCATGAATTACCCCCTAGGCCCACCAATACTCGCGTGTCTCGAATCATATACCCTTGCGTCACAATGAGCAAGGGCGTTTGACTTGACGAGACGGAAACAAGCGTTTTCAGCTATTGTACAGTTCGGCTTAATCACGGTGATCGCGCTAACGGTGGTGGCCTCCAGCAAAGCCACCCAAACCACGGAAGAACTCTTCCGCAACGGCGAGCAGGCGCTGCGTTCCGGCGACCTCGCGGCTGCGGAGGCGGCTTTTCACGAGGTGGTCCGCACCCATCCGGAGTCGGCAGGAGCACACGCAAACCTTGGCGTCGTTTTCCTCCGAAAGCGAGAGTGGAATGCGGCATTGGAAGAGTTACACGCGGCCGAGCGCCTCGCGCCGCAAGTCGCCGGTATTCGCCTCAATATCGGCTTCGTCGAGTTCCGCCGCGGCCGATACCTCCAAGCCATCCCCGCGTTCCAATCCGTTCTGCGCGATGACCTTCAATCCGTGCAGGCGCGTTATTGGCTGGGTGTGTCGCAGTTCCTAACCGAACGGTATGCCGAGGCACAGGAAACACTCGACCCTTTGTACGAGAAGCAGTCTGGTAACTTGCAATTTTTGTATGTCTTAGGTATTGCGGCAAGTAAAAACAAGGACGAAGTTACAGAGAAGCGCGCACTAACGAGGCTCATGGAAGTTGGAAACGATTCGGCTGAGGTTCATCTACTAATTGGCAAAGCTGAGTTCGCTCGGGAACACACTGAGCGCGCTGTGGCCGAATTCGGCAAAGCAGCTTCACTAAATTCAAGCCTACCTTTCGTGCATTACTATCTGGGCCTGGCGGCGCGCAAAGGCGGAGATACAGAAAGGGCTCGGTCCGAGTTCCTTCGCGACGCTGTAATCGATCCCGATACGCCGTTTAACTTCGAAGAGCTCGGACAGCTTGCTGTAGAAGGAGGTGATGCGAAGCAGGCCGAGTCTTACTTTCATAAAGCGCTCGCATTAGAGCCTCGGCTTGGCTCGGCGCACTATGCGCTCGCCAAGCTATTGCGTAATGAGGGGAAATTGGCGGAAGCATTAAAAGAGGCCGACGCTGCCGCGTTAGAAGACCGTAACAGCGCGGGTCTACATTACCTGCGCGCGCAGCTTCTACAAAAGCTTGATCGTGCTGACGAAGCAAAAGCGGAGTTTGCAGCAAGCGCCGCGTTGCGCAAGAAGGTGTTAGACGACTATGAGCGCAAAATCAGCGGCTCCCTTACAACGGATCCGCAACTTACAACAGCGCCGACGCCTCCGAACTAAGGAGTGATTCGCAAAAGTGCCGCGCCATGGCTAGGTACGTCCACGGCATAAGTACGTTGCATTCTCCCTCGATCCTCATGCGCCCACAAGTCACGTACACTTGCTGGGATGTGTTCCGGATACCCAAGGTCCGTCCACGACACCGAAATGTTGGCAGGCGCAGAACCGCGATTGAAGAGCGCTACCGCGCGCGAGCCATCGGCCAACGGCCGCATCCAAACCTCGGTTTCTTCAGTCGTTTTGACCTTGTGCGCAGGAACTCCCATCGCGTCTTGATCGACGGCGATTAGCTCTTTGTTAGTCAGAATCTCTTTTGTCGCTGAACTCATCGAACGGATGTCGTTACCAGACATAAGAGGAGCGGCGAACATGCACCACATGGCAAAGTGAGTACGGTATTCGGTCTCGTTCATGCCGCCGTTGCCCACTTCCAACATGTCCGGATCATTCCAGTGCCCGGGACCGGCAAAGGATTGTAGGCCATCTTGTAACTCGATAATCTGGATGGCTCCCAGCCCGCCCCACTTTTCCGAACCATCCCACTTATCGACAATGTCGCCAGTCGTACGCCAAAGGTTGCCGATGTCCCGCGCCCATAACCACGGTTTCGTGCTGCCCCACTCGCATAAGCTGAACACGATTTGACGTCCACTCTTCTTGAGAGCGTCGCTCATGAGCGCATAAGAGCTTTGCGAATCCTGAGTGCTGTGATTACACCAGTCGTACTTAAGGTAGTCAACGCCCCAAGCAGCATACTGGCGCGCATCCTGATATTCGTAGCCGCGCCCGCCGGGACGATTCTGACAAGTTCCCGTGCCCGCATCGGAATACAAGCCGAACTTCAGACCCTTCGAATGCACATAGTCAGCCACCGGCTTGATGCCGCCCGGAAAGTTGGCGGGGTCGGGCACGATATTTCCATCCCCGTCGCGCGATACTTGCCAGCAATCGTCGATGACCAGATAGTTGTAACCGGCATCTTTCATCCCTGAAGTCACCAGGGCATCCGCCATCTCTCGAATCAGCTTATCGCTAACTTTGCACCCGAACTTGTTCCAACTATTCCACCCCATCGGAGGAGTACGCGCGGCACCATTCTCCAGAGCCCGAACGGATGGAGCGAACACAAACACAAACGATGTCGCCGCCAGAATCGAGTAGATCGCACGGGTCATAGGGACCTAAGTATATCGAACGGCGCAGTGTGCAGACAGATGTTAGCGAACAGTCGTAAACAGAATTGCGTCGGGCGTCTTGTCAGCACTTATCGTTCTGACTACGGTCCAGCTGTCCGGATCGAGTTCGTCCAGTTTGTTTCCTTTCGAGTCGCTCACGAACACATGCCCATCGAACGGACTTACCGTCAGTGTTCCGGTCGCCCCGCCAAGTCCCGGTGAAGTCGCGGTAACCGCCCGTTTGTCGATATCGACTTTCCAGGCGAACACCGTGCCGTCCTTCGTTCCCGCATTGTAGAGGTACTTGCCGTCAGCGCTGAACTTTCCCACAAACGGAGTTCCATCGATAGGAATTGTGAAATCCAACATATCGTCCGACGTGCGGTAGAACGCGATGCGATGCTCCGGCCCCAAGCTGGTGGCAAACCACTTACCGTTCGGACTGATCGCCATACGCTGATTTTCCGATCCGGTAGAGATCGTCTTAATCAACTTGTGATTCGGGATATCCAAGATCGATATCGTTCCCGAGGCTACATTACTGACGTAAGCTCGGCGCTCGTCGTCCGTCACGGCGAGAGTGTGTGAGTAGGCTGAATCAGTGGGAATCGCGGCAAGTACGCGATGCTGCAGCGGATCTATCATCAGTACGGATTTCATCGTCTCGGCTGTCATGTAAATCGTTCCGCTTTTGCCAACGACTATGCCGTGGGGTCTTCTGTACTCGCCGGTGTCTAACGTAAACGTGTCTTCGCAGTCGGACGTGCGGATGAAATGTAGAACGTGCTCATCGGTGCCGGCCACACCAACGGAAGAGGATCCATACACGGGAACGAACGCCCACTTGCCATCGTTGGAGAAAATGCCTTCGTGCGGACTGACTCCCATTCGTGCACGGCAAATCGGCTGCTGCGTGGCAGCGTCGTAGATCGTGATTCCGGGGAGACCTTTGCTAACCACCATCATGAGGTGCTGCGGTGAGCTCGCCAAAGCGAGAGAAGCCGTCCCGATTAACACTGCAACTAGAATTGTGAAAATTCGCAAGAGCAATCCTCCTTTGTGAGCATACAACTTAAATGGACCTATACTGAATTGGGACACATGATTTCGCGCAGGACAGCGTGTCTGGCAGCTTCCGCGTTACTCACGGCGCTGTCTGCCGTTGCGCCCGTGATGTCCGCGCCGGAGCAGGCGCGTACGCGGTCCGTAGCAGGCGTTGTCACCGATCGCGATGGAAATGCGCTGAAGGGTGCTTCCGTCCAGTTGGAGAATTTGGCGACTCTGGCGATCATCTCATTCAACACCCGTGAGGATGGTCGCTACAGCTTTCATTTACTTAGCTCGGATGTGGATTTTACCCTTACCGCCAAATACAAGCGCTGGTTCTCGAAATCCAAAACTCTGAGTAGGTTTGACGGCCATGCAAACGCGGAAATTGATCTGCAGATTCCGATCGATTAGCTTAATGAGTCATGGAGTAGACCACGTAGTTAACGCCAAGCCGTATAGCTAGATCGGCAAACCTCTCGGGGTACGTTGCGTCGTCGGCCCACTCCCAAGCGTCACCCATGTCAGAGTTATACGAGATCGCAATCATGATGCGGCCCTTGTCGTCGTAAATACCGCGCCAGTGTGCACCGATACCGTTGCTCTTGTATCCAAGAGCGAGATGGGCGGCACCGGGAATCTGAAAGCGGTCTTTGATGTCGTAAACAGTGTGGAAGATGGCGTCGCTATCTTCAATCTCGACAATGGGACGATCCGGAAAGACACGCTTCATCGATTGCCGGAACACTTCCCATTCAACGGAACCATGAAAGTCGTCCGCAACGAAAAATCCCCCGCGAAGCAGATACTCGCGCATCTCGCGTGCCTGCTGATCGTTCAAACCCCACTCGCCGACTTGCACGGCGTAAAGCCAAGGCCAGTCATATGCGTCGCCCTCATCTAGATTGACTGACTGCTCCACCGACCTGGTCTGAATACGAGTAAGACGGCGAAGAGCTTGTGAGAAGTGACGGTCGGCTCGCGGATAATCCTGTGTCCAAAGCGAAAGCCCAAAATGCCAGTCACCGTCAAAGCGGCCGCGGTATCCATCATTTGCGCCGGGCGGATACATGAGACGTGCAAACTGCCACTCGCCAGGTACTTGCCAGTCCGGAGTTAGCTCGAAGTTTTCATACTCGACGCCCGGGAACTGCCGGAATGGGCGCTGAGCCGCATAGACCGTTGCAAGCGTGAATGCCGCCGCAGCCGCAAAGGCAAGAAGCCGCCGATAGCGCATGAGTGGCCCTGGTTTGAAGATACCAGAGACGAGTGGCGCGTTCAGCGGCTTCCGAGAAACCAGTGGGCTGTGATCAGTTGACCGTACGTGTGAGATTCAACTTTCCGCGAAGTTCCGCATCAAGGCGAAGAAGAATATCGGCGTGATCGCGAAGGTATTGACGCGCGTTTTCGCGGCCCTGTCCGATACGCTCGCCTTTGTAACTGAACCAGGAGCCGGACTTTTCGACACAGGCCTGCTGCACTGCAACGTCGAGCAAATCACCTTCGCGAGAAATACCTTCACCGTAGATAATGTCGAACTCCGCTTCCCGGAAGGGCGAAGCGACTTTATTCTTTACTACTTTTACTTTGGTTCGATTACCTATGGTGCTGTCTCCGTCTTTGAGAGCGGCGGTGCGCCGAACTTCCATTCGAACCGAAGAGTAGAACTTTAGAGCTCGACCACCTGTTGTCGTCTCGGGATTGCCAAACATTACACCGATTTTCTCGCGAACCTGATTAATGAACACTAAACACGTATTGGTGCGGCTTACTGTCGCTGTAAGTTTCCGAAGCGCTTGCGACATCAGACGCGCATGCAAGCCCATGTGACTGTCACCCATTTCGCCTTCCAGTTCGGCCTTGGGAACGAGGGCAGCTACCGAATCGACAACAACGATGTCGATAGAACCCGAACTGATCAAAGCATTGGCAATCTCAAGAGCCTGTTCGCCGTGGTCGGGTTGCGAAACGAGGAGGTTGTCGGTATCAACTCCCAACTTGCGTGCATAGACCGGGTCGAGCGCGTGTTCGGCATCGATGAACGCCGCTACGCCGCCCCGCTTCTGAGCTTGCGCGATGATCTGGAGGGTCAGTGTGGTTTTACCGGATGACTCAGGACCATAGATTTCAACGACACGGCCGCGCGGTACGCCGCCGACACCTAGAGCAGCATCGATTGAAATAGATCCAGTCGAGATGACCGAGACCGCCGCGACAGTGTCTCCGCCCAGCCGTAAAATCGCGCCCTTTCCAAACTGCTTTTCTAACGCGATAAGAGTCTGGTCGATGCTCTTCTGGCGCTCTCGTAATTCCATTCTTTTCTCCTTGGGTTCTTATTCGAAGTGCCGTGCATAAGCTCGCTTTCTCACGGAATCTGCCAAAGGTAGCTACCGGGCTTTTCTAACTATTGATATGCTGTTCACTTCGAAGGCATGAGCGGCGAAGCGAAGACGGTAGTTGGGGTAATCATGGGCGGCAAATCCGACTGGGAAACAATGCAGTTTGCCAGCGAGACGCTGACCGAATTCGGAATCGCACACGAGTCGCGCGTAATTTCGGCGCATCGTACTCCCGATCTGATGATGGAGTACGCGCGATCGGCCGAGGAACGGGGATTACAGGTCATTATTGCGGGCGCGGGAGGCGCAGCACACCTTCCAGGGATGGTCGCTGCGCTAACGATCTTGCCGGTTTTAGGTGTGCCAGTCGAAAGCCGCGTGTTACGGGGTGTCGATTCTCTTCTCTCGATTGTTCAAATGCCGACAGGGGTTCCAGTCGGAACGCTGTCTATCGGCCCCGCGGGCGCACGCAATGCGGCTCTTCTCGCAATCCAAATCTTAGCTATCCAGCGGCGCGAACTGGCCGAAGCGCTGCGCCGTTTCCGAACAGAGACAGCCAACAGAATCAAGGGCGAGCATCTCTCTTGAAACCCATACTTCCGGGAGCCACCGTCGGCGTACTCGGAAGCGGTCAACTGGGCCGCATGTTCGCTATCGCCGCGCGACGAATGGGTTATCGCGTACACACTTTGTCGCCTGATGAGGACACTCCAACAGGACAGGTAGCAGATTTAGAAGTAACCGCCTCTTATGACGATCTTGAGGCAGTTCAGTCTTTCGCCGAGAAAGCAGACGTAGTTACCTTTGAGTTCGAAAACGTGCCTGCCGCAACCGCGGAGATAGCGGAGAAGGTCGCGCCGGTGCGGCCTGCCGGCAATATACTCCATCTTACTCAGCACAGGCTTCGTGAAAAGCAGTATCTTCGAGAGCAAGGTTTTCCTGTTGCGCCTTTCGTAGCAGTCCATTCGCTCGATAGTTTAACTGCCGCCTTAAGAAAGTTGGGGACACCTGCAATCCTGAAATCGGCTGGCTTCGGTTATGACGGAAAGGGACAGGTTTCAATCGGCAACATTTCGGAAGCTTCCGATGCATGGAACCAATTAGGGCAAGAAGGAGTGTTAGAAGCCAGAATTGATTTTGAATGTGAGGTCTCCGTGATTACGGTTCGTGGCGTTGACGCAAGCTATGCGGCATATGGGCCGATCAGGAATCATCACGAGTCGGGTATTTTGGACTGGAGTTCTGTGCCTGCGGATCTCCCGCGAGCCGTCGCGCTCCGGGCACTCGATATCGCACGGGCTGTGGCCGAGCGGCTTCAGCTTATTGGCGTCCTGTGTGTAGAGTTTTTTGTAACTCGAAATGATGACCTGATCATCAATGAGTTGGCTCCGCGGCCGCATAACTCGGGACATTACACCATTGACGCGTGTGTCACGAGTCAGTTCGAACAACAACTCCGCGCAGTATGCGGCTTACCGCTGGGCTGCGTAGACTTGATACGTCCGGCGGCAATGGTGAACTTGTTGGGCGAACTTTGGGAAGCAGGCGAGCCCGATTGGGTTGCGGCATGCAGACATCCTGACGCCAAGCTGCACCTTTACGGCAAGCTCGAGCCTCGGCCGGGTAGAAAAATGGGGCATATCACAACTGCGGCAGCGAGCGCGGCAGCGGCTCTTACTGATGCAGTGGCGGCGCGGGCCGCTCTAACCCGATCGCAATGAGGGGCTTCTCGGTCTTCCCGTGGCTGCTGCCAATTGTGTTTGGCACAGTCAATGCGCAAGTCGCGCTTCAGCAACATGAGGGCCGCGTCAGCATCCGTATCGATGGTGACCCGGAGATTAATTTCTACTATGGGGGAGGGGTAACCAAACCTTACCTTTACCCATTGCGCGCCACCCACGGTCCGGTTGTGACGCGTCAGTGGCCTATGAATAACCGCAGTGGCGAGCGACACGACCACATCCACCATCGTGGTGTCTGGTTTGCCCACTCGGACGTAAACGGTGTTGATTTTTGGAACTCCGATCCTAGTTACACAAACCCGAAAATGGGCAAGATCGTGGTTCGAAGAATCGAGAAGCTTGAGGACGGGTTAGCTCACGGAAAGTTATCGGCGACTCTTGACTGGACTGCCCCGGACGGAAACGTGTTGTTGTCTGAAGCTCGCACTGTGACGTTTCACAGCGGAGATCCACGCTTCATCGATTTTGACTTTACTCTTACCGCGAAACAGGCAATTGTCTTCGGAGATGAAAAAGATGGAGTCTTTGGCCTGCGGCTTGCTCCCGAGCTAGAACAGGCAGCTTCCGATGCGCCCCCCGAGCCGCAACGTACGGGGCAGATGACTTCGTCAACGAATTGTCACCAGGAAGTTAAATGCTGGGGTACAAAGGCAGAGTGGCTAGACGTTTCGGGATCGATAGACGGATCTACGTATGGCGTAAGTGTTTTCGATCATCCGAATAATCCAAGGTATCCGACTTACTGGCACGCGCGAGGATACGGACTCCTTGCGGCGAATGTCTTCGGGGTTTCGGCATTTCAGCGAGACAAGCATGTTAACGGATCACTCAAGTTGGGTTCGGGTGGCGGCCTGCGTTTCCGTTACCGCCTGGTGATTCATCATGGCAATCCTACTCAGGCGACCGTTGCCAAACTCTACCAAAATTACATAACAACGGCACTGCGCTAGAGTGAAACTATGTTCGCGTGGATATGCAGGAACTGCGGGCGCGACAACCCGCCGTCAGCGACCGTTTGTCTCTCTTGCGGAGCGCGGTTTGATGCTGAGCCGGTTTCTAATCAAAAACCTACACAGCCTTCCTACTCGGACGAGACGACAGAGGACATCCGTTTGCCTGGTTCGTCCGCAACTGAAGATCGAGCGATTTCGTCCGATCCACAACCAACTTGGGCACCCCCGGCTAGAGCACGCGAACTTGCACCTAGACCAGCGCTGCCTCAAGTAAAGGAGCGAACAGGATTCAGGGTATCCGGTTTGTTGCTGGCGCTACTTTCTCTGTTTGCTCTTTTGGGTGTTGCGGCCGTCGTGTACGGTTCTTACCAGTACGTTAACTCGCGCAAGCAAGCTACGTCGCCCGGACTAGATCCGGCTGCGAACGTTGCACGCACAAAAGTGACTAGTCCGCTGCAAAAGATCGTTGAAGTCGTTGGCATCCGTCTTATCCAAGATAACAAGCACAAGTCTCAGGCAAAATTTTTGGTAGTGAACCATTCTCCGAAGAACTTAGATAAGATTTCAGCGACGGTTACTTTATGGGCGAGCACGTCACGCTCGGAGGAGGATTCGGTTGGTACTTTCGCACTGATAGTAGCATCGCTCCCAGCGTACTCATCAAAAGAAGTGACCGCGCCATTAGTCACTAAGCTGAAATATTACGAACTGCCGGACTGGCAGAATGCGAATCCGGAAGTCCAGATTACCTCGCCCTAAACTCGGTATCTCTAACGACATCGCTCCATGCCGAGAGCGTTTCGCGCTTCTTCTAAACAAGGATCGTGGGCTAAGGCCCGGTTGAAGTCCTGCTTGGCGGCATTCTCCTGGCCAAGAGCTAATAAAGCAACGCCACGATTGTATATGGCGTGCGCGTCATCAGGTCGCTGCGCGAGAACGGCACCAAATTCGCTCAAAGCCATCGCCGGTTGAGCCATGGTGAGATAAACTCGTCCCTTCTCTTGATGAGTCTCCCAGCGGTCTCCAAAACGCTTGTCGGTATCGTCGAGTTCCACAATGGCCTGACTCGCCGGAAGCGCTCTAGCAAGTTGCAAACGTGGACGGAGCTTGTCAGGAGCGCGGTTCACGGCCTCCGCCCAAAGCTTTGAGTCGTCAGCCCACATGTTCATGCGCGCGGCTGTCACCAACAGAAGCGCTACCAACACTGCCACGGAGAAGGCGCGGGGAACTCTGGTTAGCGCTAGACCTATAAGACCGGCAAATACCGTCATCGGAAGATACATTCGATGATCCGCTGCCAAGTCCCCCAACGGAAATATCGAAGAGCTTGGGATTAAGAGTATGAGTCCCGCAAGAAACCAGCGCTGCTTTTTCCAAATCGCGGCAAAGACTAGCGCCGCAAGGAGAATCCAAGCTAGGATTGAGACTGCCGTTGCCGGGTCGATCTCTGGATCGATGGTGTAACCGTATGGCACCGCTACCAGAACGAGATATCTTGTGACAACGTATCCCTGCTTAAACAGGTAAGAGGCCGGACTGATTCCTGCGGAGAATCCTGCGCCAGAACCATGTAGTTCCGTTGTTAGGGCAAGCGTGTGAATCGCAGCGACCACCGAAAGTAAGAGCATGATTCCGACGGGAATCAAAGTCTTTCTGGAACGAACTTGATCAAACAGCAGAATGACAAGCGGAAGAGTCGCACAGTCCTCCTTGAACGAAAGAGCGACAGCAAACAAGAGGATAGCGACGACTTTTCGATCCCTGAGGATGAAATACCAGGAGAGAAGCGCCGCCAGCGAAGCGAGGATGGTTGACCTAGAGAAGACATAGGCTACAGATTCCGTCTGTATTGGGTGGATCGCGAAAACCAGAGCACTGAAGATCGCCGCCTGCGCACTCATGAATTGCTTGGCGAGGAGATAAATAACAGCGCAGACCAGAACGTGACCGACGACACTTACAAGGTGCCAAGACGGAGGGTAAGCCGAGATCTTCGAACTCACCCAGAAGCTAAGCCATGTTAGCGGGCGCGCACGCCAGAGTTTCCAGTCAGGCCCATAAACCACCGAATAGTCGTCGAAATGAAAGCCATGAGTGAGCGAGGCTCCGAATGCCAGCAGAACGGCGATACACAGAACAATACGCGCCATTGTTTAGCTTAAGCTAGTCGTGTGAGTTCGAACAATGTGCGCCTAAGCACTCGGCCGAAGCGTCCGCGAACACGCGCGGAACGGCTGGCACGCTTCGAAGAGATCTATCGCGTTTTGGATATCACTTATCCTGACGCGACCTGCGCGTTAAATCATGGCTCGCCGTGGGAATTGCTCGTTGCAACAATCCTCTCCGCGCAGTGCACAGATAAGCGCGTGAACGAGGTAACCCCGGCTCTCTTCCGTAAATATCCGACAATGAATGATTTTGCGGCGGTTCGCCCGGAAGTTCTCGCCGCGGATATTCGGTCGACTGGTTTCTTTAACAACAAGGCGAAGTCGGTCGTGGGAGCCGCCCAAACCATCTTGCGTGACTTCGATGGGCGCGTGCCTAAGTCGATGGAACAGCTCTTGACCGTGCCAGGAGCGGCGCGAAAAACCGCCAACGTGGTCTTAGGCACGGGTTACCAAATCGCAAGCGGCGTGGTGGTCGATACGCACGTCCAGCGAATTTCGCAGAGACTCGACTTTACCAAAGAAACAGAGCCGGTGAAGATAGAACGGGACTTGATGAAGATTGTGCCGGAGGATCGATGGATATCTTTTTCGCACCAAATCATTCTGCACGGCCGCGCGCTCTGTGTTGCTAGAAATCCTAAGTGCGGTGAGTGTCCTTTAGAACGACTTTGCTATGCGCGAGACAAGACCGTCTAGATTGTTCTTAGGAATTGACGGCGGGCAATCCGGAACGAAGGTTGTTATTGGCGACGAGCACGGGTCCGTCATCGGTTCGGCGGCGGGCGGTCCTTGTAATCATGTAAGTTCCGAGGAAGCAATCGCGAAGTTCCAGAGAGTCATCTACGACTGTGTTACTGCAGCGTGCGTTTCAGCCGGTCTGCCACGGGGGAATACTCAATTTGCAAGCGCGTGTTGCGGTATGAGTGGTGGACCGGAGGATAAGAGGAGCGCTCTCCAGTCGGTCATTAGCTCACGGAACCTCATTATAGTTAACGATGCGGAAATCGCGCTTGCGGGAGCGTTTTGTGGCGGTCCAGGCGTTGTTGTAATCGCTGGTACGGGTTCGATCGCCTATGGCCGCAACGCGGCTGGTGAGTCGTCGCGCGCGGGTGGGTGGGGCTACATATACGGCGATGAAGGCAGCGCTTTTGATCTGGTGCGCCAAGCGATTCGGGCTGCTTTAGCGCTCGAAGAAGGGTGGGGTGAAGATACTCTGCTTCGCGGTGCTTTGATCGAAGCTACGGGTGTTGGCAGTGCGAACGAGTTGCTCCATGCTTTTTATACGCCCGAATGGCCGCGATTAAGAGTTGCCAAGCTTGCAGTAATCGTAGACCGAATTGCGATGGGCGGAGATCTGTTGGCGACTAGGATTCTGAAAGAAGCAGGCGAGGGTTTAGGTGAGCTTGCGGGCCGCCTGGCTTCGCGATTATTCCGAGGGGAGTCGTCTATATCTATCTCATGGATTGGCGGCGTTTTTGAAAGTGCGATACTGCTGGAGAGTTTTCGTTCCTTAGTGACTAAAACCCATGGTCTTTCTGTAAACGCCGCGGCAATGAGTCCTGCCGCTGGTGCGCTCTTGTTGGCTTACCGGTCGCAAGGCTTGGACTACTCCAAGGTGGCTTGGCAAGCAAGTAAAGAAGCTACGCCTGCCTGATAAGCTAAGTACTGAAACATGCCTAAACTGTCGATCCGCGACCTTGACTTACGCGACAAGCGGCTCTTTCTTCGTGTGGACTTCAATGTGCCACTCGATCCAGGGAGCCTCCAGATCACGAGTGACAAGCGAATCAAAGCATCGGTGCCAACAATCAAGTACGCCCTGGACCAGGGAGCGGCAGTAATCCTCGCGTCGCACCTTGGACGACCCAAGGGAGAGGTCAGGGAAGACATGAGTCTTCGTCCAGTCGCGAGTCGCCTTTCCCAGATCATGGGCATGAACATACCTATGGCCCCGGACTGCATAGGACTTCAGGTCACCTCTATGCTGCCGAAAGCTGGAGAGGTGTTACTTCTCGAGAATTTGCGGTTTCATGCAGAGGAAGAAGAGAACGAGTCTAACTTCGCTAAAGAACTTGCGGCTCTGGCGGATTTATACGTCAACGATGCGTTCGGGACAGCGCACCGGGCTCACGCTTCCACCGTTGGCATGATCGCCTATCTCCCGCAAGCGGCTGCAGGCCTACTAATGGAACAAGAGTTGAAATACCTTTCCATGGTCATGCATAACCCGCCACGGCCAGCGATTGCAGTGCTGGGCGGTGCAAAGGTATCCGACAAAATCGATGTAATCGAGAGCCTCGGTAAGATTGTTGATCGCGTTCTCATTGGCGGCGCCATGGCGTACACCTTTCTCAAGTCTCAAGGGCAGCCAGTCGGTCGTTCGCTGGTAGAGGACGATAAACTTGAGCTCGCCGGCAAGTTGCTTAGGGAATACTCTGGAAAGCTTGTATTGCCGTCGGATCACGTTGTTGCAAAAGAATTGAAAGAAGGGGCTGCGAGCGAAGTTGCTCAGCGTATTCCGGCGGATACTATGGGATTAGACATAGGGCCGGAAACTGTCTCGGTTTTTGCGAGAGAGCTAGCGAACGCAAAGACGATCATATGGAACGGTCCGATGGGAGTTTTCGAAAAGCCGCCATTCGACAAAGGTACAGTAGCGATCGCGAAAGCCGTCGCTGATTCAGGCGCTCTGTCCGTTGTCGGTGGGGGAGACTCGGAAAAAGCGGTAAAGAGCGCGGGAGTTGCGGACCGTATCTCGCATATATCGACCGGCGGTGGAGCGTCTTTGGAATTTCTCGCGGGCGTCAAGCTTCCTGGCGTCGAAGCGCTAACTAATAAATAGGGACAACTTCTTTCTGAATCGCGCCACTCACGCGTGCAGTATTCGCGTCAAGCAACATATTGACTTCCGAACGAATTCCGAACTTTTCCAGGTAGATACCCGGCTCAATTGAGAAACACGACCACGCCGTAACGGGCCGGTCATCGTGCGTTTCCAGGTTGTCCATATTCGCCCCGTTCCCGTGAATGTCAGCGCCAATAGAGTGACCGGTGCGATGAATGAATCTGTCGCCGTAACCTGTTTTGGCGATAACACCTCGACAAACGTCGTCCACTTCGAATCCTCGTAGGATTTCGCCGCGGCCGAAAGCTTCCTGTACACGCTCGATTGCGGCATCGCGAGCACGCCGCACGACGTCGAATACGCAGGAAATTTCGGCGGGGACATCCGATCCGCAAAATCCTGTCCAGGTAATGTCGTAGTAAATTGAGTCAGGTTGGTTAAGTTTGGCCCACATGTCAAGCAGGACGAAACTTCCGTTTTCTATAGCGAAACTGTCGTTAGGTCCGGGCTCAAAATGAGGATCGGCTGAGTGTTCGTTTACGCCAACGATCGGCCCGTGGTCGGTTGTGAGGTTCTCCTCACGGAAACGCCGCAGTACAAATTCAGAGACTGCCCATTCTGTAATTGTTTCCGAGTCTCTTAGGTTGCGGGCGATAAGCTCGAAAGCTTCGGATCGAATCCGGTCTACAAGTTCGCCAGCGGCAAAGTGCGAGGCGGCAGCTTCCGGGCCTAATCTCGCCTCGAAGTATTGGATAAGTTCGGCCGAGCTCACAACTGTGACACCCGTATTACGAACAAGTTCTAAAGTGCCACCATCCACGTTCGACACATAAGGGATCGAGCACATTGGAGAGTACTGCATTGCGATGATGCGTGCTCCATCAAGCAATCGGCTTACGGCTTCGACTTGCTCCGACCAGCTCGAATAAACGCTGCGATCTCCAGGAATCGAATTGAGAACTGCGCTTTCTATTCGGTGAACTAACTTCCGCGGTTGACCCTGAGCGGGGATGAAGTAATACCAACGGCGTGTAACGTGGGATGCCTTAAGTCCGAGCACACGGTACGCCAAGGGATCCCGGAGATGATGATCAAAAAAAAGCCATCCGTCTAGCTGTCGCGCTCGCAACTGCTCCTGTATGTCATCGATCTTCAATGTCGTTGGTCCTAGACCAGCGTACCTCAGCTCGCAAGTCGGCGACTCCCGCAGCGTTGCGAACGGAAGCAACATCGAAAACAAGCGCGTCGTCGATCCAATCCTGACTCGTTCCATCCGAGTTCTGAACCGCAACAGTCATTGCATATTGTTGGGGTGTTAGCCAGCAATGAAATCGAAATTCTATGTCGATACACGCTCCCGCGGAAAGAGAGCCTAAGTTGACTCCCTCCACCTTGGTATTCGTCCCATAAACTTCTAGACCGATCCGGTTCCGGATGAGAATACCAACCATCGTGTCTTGCGCTGGTTTGTGGACGAGGATACGAAGTTTTGCGGAGATGACGTCGCCACTCTGGAAGAGCGAGCGCGGCTCGTACTCTTCATTAGCAAGGCTACACGACACAATCTCAGCGCCGCCATCGCCGTGTCTGGAAAACGTGTGACTGGACTGAGAACCCGCTTCGTCGCGATCCGTTTGGTAGGCAAGAACAGATGCTATGTAACGATCGACTACGACTTTCGGATCACCTTGAGCGCGAATCTCTCCGCCAGAAAGAAAGACCGCCCGATGGGCGAGTTGTTTCACAAGGCCCATATCGTGCGACACGAACAGAACCGTAGTCTCGCGGTCACGAAGCTCTCTGAATTTGCGAATACACTTGTTCGCAAACGCAGCGTCACCCACGGCCAGCACTTCGTCAACGATAAGAATATCTGGATCCACGTGGATGGCCGTCGAAAATGCAAGCCGAACATACATTCCGCTCGAATACTCTTTTACCGGGCGATCAAGGAAACGACCAATCCCAGCAAATTCCTCAATGAGCGGAAGTGAGCGGAGGATTTCGGGCTTTGATAGTCCGAGTAGTTCTCCATTGATCAATACGTTTTCACGGCCGGTAAACTCGGGATTGAATCCGGCACCCAATTCGAGAAGCGCCGCAATACGTCCCTGCGAAACTACGCTCCCGGTAGTGGGTGGTAAAATTCCACTCACTATTTGCAGCAGAGTGCTTTTACCGCAGCCGTTCGGACCTATCAGCGCGAGAAACTCCCCTGCCTCGACCGAGAGACTTATCCCACTCAGAGCTGCGAATGCGCGATGCCTTGGTTTGTCTACGAATGGAATTAGCTCTAACAGGCGGTCAGAAGGTTTATCATACAGGCGATAAACTTTTGATACGTTGTCGATTTTCAGCACTGGTGTGTCTGCCGCAACCGGGGCGGGATCGCGTGCGACTACGCCATTGCGGTACTTCTCTGAATATTACGATAGAACTGCGGAGGATAGCCAATCAGACAGAACTGATCCAGGGCGAACAGCACAATCGATTCCACATTCTGTGCGAGGGCGAGGCCAACCTCCGCGCGGAGGAGTTCGCCGCCCTGGGCTTCGCCGAACACCGTGTCTGGGTCCCATCGCCCTCGCGCGAAAGTCCTGGCCAGCCGCCAGGCGGAGCGGCTTGAACCGTCGGCGGCGCGCGACCCCGGCGCCGCGTCAGCGCGGCGTGCAGGCTCCGGGCACCCGGGCGACCTGGTGCATGGTACTGCCGGCGAGGATGACGGACGTCTCCACGTCCAGCCCGGACCTGTTCAACGTGT
>JAVHMZ010085170.1:0-10582 GCA_034782995.1 Amazona versicolor | reverse complement strand
GGGGCTAGGCGGCCGGTTTTTTGACCGGTTTGCCCTCCGTTTTCGCCTCCCGGGCGACCGTTTTCGGGGTCGCGGCGGGTGTTTCAGCTGGTTTCGCCGGTTTCGGGGCAGGTGTCGGGGCGGGTTTGGGCGGAGCGGGTGGCTTCTGCGAAACGAACTCCTCCTGCGCCTTCGATGTCTTGTTTTCTTCTACTTGCAGCGCTTCCCGCTCGGCTTGGCGGGCCTTGCGTTCGACGCGCAGGCGGCGCAGTTCGTCCAGACACTTGTGAAACGCGCGCTGGTGGGTGCTCTGGTAGCGGAACAAGAGCAGGGTGCGGCCGTCGTTCAGCTGGTCGAAGACGCCGGACTGATCCCAGAACTGCTCTTCCTGGAGGCGCATGGCGCGGTCGACCATCCATTGGTGGCGGGCCATGTTCTGGACCATGATCTCTTCGGTGGGCGTTTGCGGGGCGTGCTCGTCGAGCAGGCCGGCGATGAGCAGGTCGAACTGACCCTGAGTTTCACCCCACATGACGGTGAAGTGATTGCCGGCCAAGCCGTGGCGCAAGGCGTTCCGGGAGGCGACGGCTTTGCCCTCGGGGGTCTTGGGTCCGGTGCCGCTGCGGACTGCCGGGTGGGTGTCGGGTTCTGGAGGTAAAGGTATGGCCATACGCGCGCAGGGTAGCCGAGGCGGGCGTTCGCGGGAAGGGCGGGAAGGCGGTAAGTGACTGAAACGGCAACGAAGATTTTGCAGGCAGATCTGTCACCGGCCGGAAAAGCGAACCTGAGTAGGTTTCGAGCGAGAAAGCCAGGGGGCAAAAAAGTAGGCGAGTGGCTCTTAAAGCCGCTCGCCTACGTCAGAAGCCGAATTGTCAGGATTAATACCCAGGATTAACGAGGGGCTACTCTGCCGTTCTCTTTTTCCTGCCGAATCTGACGGCTCTCCTGGTTCTGCTCACGGTTGACGTTCCTGTGTTCCTCGGGGGAGAGGGCGCCGTGATTGGCCTGGCGGTCGGCGTGGACCTGCTGGTTGATGCGCTGTTCGTTCTGCTCGGCCCGGGCCGTTTCGCGTGGAGCCATCTGGCCGCTGGCGACTCCCTGGGCGATGCGGTGCTGCTGTTCAGCACGCCGGTCGCCGACTTCGTTGTTGCCGTATTGTGCATTGTTGCCGTTGTGCTTGTCGTCGTAAATCGATCGGCTCAGGTTGTTCTGCTCGCGGTTGGTTTGTTGCCGCTCCTGCCGGGTGAGAGTTCCACCATTGGCCTGGCGATCGGCGTGAACCTGTTGATTCACAGAAGCCTCGCGGTTTTCGAGCCGTTTGGTCTCGCCCGCGGTAAGGCGGTTGGAATCGATGCCATTGGCGATCCGGCCTTGCTGATCGAAGCGCCGTCCGTTGATGGAGTCCATCGCGACGTTGTTGGGGTATCCGCCGTTGGCCGTGGCAAACTGCGCGTGGTTCTGGCTGGAGATCTGCTGGTGGGACACCTGCAAGGGAGTGGCCTGAATGTGCTGCTCGCGGAAAGCCGATTGCTCCTGGACGGTGGGCCGGGCAGAGAGGCCGCCGGGGCCGTTGAAGCTGACGTGGTTGTCGACGTAAGTATTCCGAATTACAGTTCGATCCACGTAGGTGTTGTGAATGACGGTGGTGTTGACGCTGGTGACGGCGGTGTTGTAGCGGAAGACCGGACCCGCCCAGCTGCCGCCCGTGAACCCGACGCCACTAAAGCCGAAGCCATAGTTCACGCCGCCGTAGAAGCCGACGTGCGGGCCCCAGTAGCCGGTATGCCACAGGTAGTTGCCGCCACCGAACTCCCAATATCCGGGAGTCCACAAGAAGCCGGGGCGTGGCGGGCTGACCCAAACGCCCGGGACCCAGTAGTATCCCGCGGGCGCCCAGGCCCAGTAACCGGGCGTCCAGAGATAGCCGGGCGTGGGGCAAGGCGGTTGGACATAGACCGGGAGGACGGGAGGCCCAATGTGGATGGAAATGTCGATTCCGGCCGAAGCAGGCTGCGCGGCCGTGAAGAGCGAGAAGGCCAGCGCGGATATGGAAAGCAACGATCGAGATTTAAAGTTTAAGTGCATTCGTGTATGTGCCCCTGTAGTGCGAGAAGAAGCCGATACTTCTCTCTTTGGCCAGGTGATTGTGCCGGCCAGATTGTGCATGTCAGTGGGCATCCCCTACTACCAATAACTGGCAAGAAAGAAGCTTAGTTTACGTATAAGCGATTAACTTCAGTTAAGGTGTACCGGGCGTGAAAACGATGCAAGAATACGGGAGTGACGGGATTGCCTGCGAGGCCTTTGAAGAGTAGTTTTCGGGACGTTTTTGCAAGAAGGGGCGGAGTGCTGGTTGGTGGTTTGGTGCTGGCCGCGCATACGGTTTGGGCGCAGCAGAGTCCGCCCAGCCGCGGGCGCGATGTGACCAAGCTGTATACGGCGCAGTGTGCGGCGTGCCACGGCGCGGAGATGGCGGGCGGCTCGGGGCCGAGTCTGGTGGACGGGAAGTGGCGTCATGGCGGCGACGATGTAAGTCTTGCCAGGAGCATTCGCGAGGGTCATGCAGGCGTGGGGAAGGCGGCCCTGGGGCAGGAGTTCGACGGGCCCGAGATTCGAGGGCTGGTGATTTACATACGGGAACGAGCCGCGAAGTTCCAGGTGGAGCACACAACGTTCAACGCTCCGAAGCCGGGCGAAGTGGTGCGGACCGAGAACAGCGCGTTCAAGCTGGAGCCGGTGATGGAGGCGGGGTTAGAAGCGCCCTGGGGCATGGCCTTTCTGCCAGATGGCCGGATGCTGGTGACGGAACGGGCAGGCCGTTTGCGAATTATTGAACACGGCAACTTACAGCCGGAAGCGGTCCGCGGGATTCCGGCGGTGTTTGGGGGGGAAGGCGGCCTGCTGGACGTGGTGCTGCACCCCAATTATGATCGTCCCGGCCATGACTGGATCTACCTGGCTTACGGCGACAAGAGTCCGGGCGGGCTTGGAATGGTGGCGGTGATACGGGGGCGTTTGCGCGAGGGCGAGCTGGTGGACCAGCAGCAGATCTTCAAAGCAGACGACGCGCTCTACCGGCCGGGCGGACTGCGTTTCGGATCGCGTTTGTTGTTTGACAGCCAAGGTCATTTATTCTTTTCGATCGGGGATCGCGGCTGTCCGGGGGACGAACAAGATCTGTCGCAGCCGAACGGGAAGTGGCATCGCGTGAATGACGATGGCACGATTCCGAAGGACAATCCGTTTGTGCACCGTCCCGGAGCGATGGCAAGCATCTGGACTTACGGTCATCGGAACGGGCAGGGGCTTTCGTTCAGCCCGGTGACGGGAGCGTTGTGGGAAGCAGAGCACGGACCGCGCGGCGGCGATGAACTGAACATTCTGCATGCCGGGCATAACTATGGCTGGCCGGTGGTGTCGTATGGCATGAATTACGACGGCACGCCGATCAGCGATCATACGAGCAAAGAAGGGACCGATCAGCCCGTGACGTATTGGGTTCCATCGATTGCCGCGAGTCCCATTACGTTCTACACGGGCAGCCGGATTCCGGAATGGAAGAACAATCTGTTTGTGGGCGCGCTGGCGGCACAGGAGATGGTGCGCGTGGTGGTGGACGGAGACAAAGTGACCCACCAGGAAGTGATCTTCAAAGGGATTGGGCGAGTACGCGACGTGGTGAACGGTCCGGACGGATATTTGTATGTGATTCTGAACCAGCCGGACCGCATCGAGCGGATCGTGCCGGGCGGGGGAACGACACGGACGTCCGATGGAACGACACGGACATCCGATGGAACGGCGGGTGGAGCACGAGAAACGTCGAAGCAGCGCGTTACCGGTGACTAGCGCGACTGGCGATTCAGTGCTTCTTGAGGCGGTCGTACACGAGAGCGACTTCTTCGCGGGCCGGGCCTTTGCGGAAATGCATGGTCATGGAGAGAGCGGCGCCATCGGGAGCGGCCTCGGTGACGCTGTCCGCACGGCTGCCGTCGGGATAGCTCCAATGAGCGGCGCCCGAGCGATCGTAGGCGACCTTGACGCCGTTATAACCAGTGACCGGGCGTGAGACGCCGTCGCGTTTGCCTTCCCACGAGATCTCCGACAGCTTGCCGCCGCCGTCCTGCAGAATGGAGTTCCAGGCAAGGCGCTCGGGCGAGTCGCTGCTAATGGTGAGAGCAATGAGACGCGGACGTGAGGCGTTGCCAAACTTCGACTTGCTGGCGTTCAGTTTCCAGGTGCTGGGCGCGGGTAACTGGACTGCCTGGGCCACCAGACTTGCCGTATAGAGCGTAACGCTGCACAATCCAGGCCAGCGCCGGGCGTTCATGAACGCGAACCCACGGTGTCCTCGGCCACCAAAGGCATGCCCGGTTCCATGCGTGCGTTGGAGTTGACGTTGTAGCGCGCGCGGGCGGCGAAGAGCTTTTCGACTTCCTCACGAGGCAGGAGCTTGGCGCCGCCCAACATTTCGGCGACGAACGTGATGCGGGCGAAATGTTCTACCATCTCCATGCGGTAAAAAGCCTGCCAGATATCGGCGCCCCAGGTGGTGCAGCCATGATTCTCGAGCAGGATGGCGTCGTAGTTCTGGATGTAGGGAAGCATGCCGTCGCTCAAGGCGGGCGTGCCGGGCAGACCATAGGCAGCAAGCGGCACAGCGCCGAGTTGAATGACGACCTCCGGCAGCAGAGCCTTGTCGAGCGCACGGCCCGCGGTGGCAAATCCGGTAGCCACGGGTGGATGCGCATGCACGACGGAGCGCACATCGGGCCGGCGCGCATAGACGGTCATGTGCATGGCAATTTCGCTGGTGCAAGCGCGAGCGCCCTCCAACTTATGGCCTGTACCGTCGCAGACAATGATGTCGCCGGCCGCGATCTCGCCCTTGCTGACCGCGGTGGGCGTGCACAAGATGCGCTCGTCATCCATGCGGATGCTGAGATTGCCGTCGTTCATGGCAACCCAGCCTTTTTCATGAACCATGTGGCAAACACGAAGGAGGTCGTGCCGGTGTTCGGCCTCGGATTTGCTCATTGGGCCGATTTTATCAGGCGAGGAAAGGGCCGGAGCACACGGGAGGAAGCATAGAAAGCCCTTTATGGAACAGGCATTTACAGTGTTTGTTCCGGCTTCTAGAAGAAGACCGGGGTGGAGAGCCTGGCGCGGGGAACCAATCGGTGCCCGAGCGGTAGCGACGGCTACAATGAAGCGGTGGAAAAGCGCCGCATGTGCCCCAATTGCCGGGCATTTATAACAACTGCGGATCGCGTGTGCCCGTATTGCGGGGTGCAACTGGGTCCGCGAGCCGTCGATCTGCGCCGGCTGGAGACCGCTTCGGTGCTGCTGCCGCGCGTGAATACCACGAGCGCGATCATTCTTACGATCAACGTCGCCTTCTATCTAGTCGAGCTGGCGGTGAATGCGCGGGTGTTTTCGGCCGGCGTTTCAAGCCTTGATTTGCGTACCTTGATTTCGCTGGGAGCGAAGCAAAGCATGTTGATCCACGCCGGACAGGGATGGCGACTGTTGACGGCCGGCTTCCTGCATGGCGGCCTGTTTCATATCGCGATGAATTCGTGGGTGCTCTTCGACCTGGTGGGGGAAGTGGAGCAGTTTTACGGGACGAGCCGGCTGGTGTTCGCCTATGTCTTCTCTACCTTCACAGGGTTCCTGCTCAGTTACCTGTGGCATCCCGGCAGTGTGTCGGTGGGTGCGTCGGCGGCTTGCTTCGGGCTGATCGGGATCATGCTGGCGATGGGGCTAAGGGACCGCGCCGACCCGCTGGCGCAAGCGGTGCGCACTTACTATGGCCGATGGGCGGTGTACGCCATTGTGTTCAGTTTTCTGCCAGGGGGCATTGACATTGCCGCGCACCTGGGAGGGTTGGCGGGCGGTTTTCTGGTGGGTTGGATCGCACGATTGCCGGGGCGTCCCGGGACCTCGGGAGAGACCATCTGGCGGCTGCTGGCGGGCGCGGCGCTGGTGGCGGTGATGTACGCCTTCGTGATGGATTACTTCTCGTTCCGTGCGCTGGCACCGGAGCTTTCCTCGTTTCAAGGGTCGTGACGTGAGAGTGCGCGCATGAGGTACGGGCGCGGCACCGGGGCGTTGGCACGTTTGGTCTCGACTCTTCCGGGCTTGCTGTTTTTGGGCGCTAGCGGACAGCTATGGGCAGAGGCGATGCCTGCGTCGCACATCGACAACTTCACCGGGCATCCCCGGCTGATTGTCGTGAGCGATATCGGCAATGAGCCGGACGATCAGATGTCGCTGGTGCGGCTGCTGCTGTATTCGAACGAGCTGGATATCGAGGCGTTGATTGCGTGCACCTCGACCTGGCAGAAGAGTACGCTGCATCCGGAGACGATGCGCAAGCTGATCGGAGCGTTCGGAGAGGTACGCCCGAGCCTGTTGCGACATGCCACGGGATGGCCGACGGCGGAGGAGTTAAACAGCCGCGTATACACGGGACAGCCCGGATACGGGATTGCCGATACCGGGCCCGGTAAGACGTCGGAGGGAGCGCAAGCGATCGTCAAAGCAGCCGAGCGCAACGATGAGCGTCCGCTGTGGATTGCCGTGTGGGGCGGAACGAATACGCTGGCGCAGGCGCTGGTGGAGTTGCGGCGGAGGCGATCGAGCGAAGAGCTGGACCGGGTGATCCGCCAACTGCGGGTGTATTCGATATCCGATCAGGATGACGCCGGTCCGTGGATACGGCGGGAGTTCCCGAATCTGTTTTACATTGTGCAGCCATCGACAGCGACGGGCGGCGAATACTATTACGCGACGTGGACGGGGATCAGCGGAGACGCATACTATCGCAATGGCGCGGGTGCCGATACAAGCCTGGTGACGAATGAATGGCTGGACGCGCATATTCGCAGCCAAGGACGGCTGGGCAAGTTCTATCCGCGCTTCCTGTTCATCATGGAGGGGGACACACCTTCCTTTCTTGGGTTGATCGACAACGGGTTGAACGCATTTCGACGGCCGGACTGGGGAGGATGGGGCGGCCGTTACATTTACCGGCAGCCCTATGGCGAGACGCACGCCATCTGGACGCAGGGCGGTGATCTGTTTTCGCGGGTGACTTCGCAGGACTCCGTTGTGGGGGTGGACGGCCAGCGCTATGTTTCCGATCAGGCGACGATCTGGCGGTGGCGGGAGGCGTATCAAAACGATTTCGCAGCGCGGATGGAGTGGACGACAAGCGACTATGCGCATGCCAATCACCGACCCTTGCTGGTGGTGAACGGGCAGGGCGGAACGGCGCCGGTGATGGTGGACGCGGGGAAAGGCGGGCCGGTGATGTTGGATGCAAGTGGAAGCCGGGACCCGGACGGGCAGGCGCTTACGTTCCGCTGGTTTCATTACGTGGAAGCCGGATCGACGGACACGAGCCTGGCGGACGTGAGACTTGCGGGCGCGGAGACTGCGAAGGCGACAGTAACGGCTCCAGCGACGTGCCGGCCATCCTGGCTGCCGATTGTGCCTTGCCCTGCGGCGGGAACTGCGCACGTTATTCTGGCGGTGACAGATGGCGGGACGCCGCGGCTGACGTCGTATCGCCGGATCATTTTGAACGTTCATTGAGTTTGCCTGGCTTGCGCTTGCCTGCATTGTGCTTGCCTGGCTTGCATTGTGCTTGACTGGACTTCGGTCATAGAACAGAGGTATTGGCTTTCTTCCCTGCCGACGCAGGTGTTTCCCCGTGTTTGAAAGCCGGTCTGTGTTGTGGACTATCTACAAACATTGTTGACTATCTACAGAGACGGGAGATATTGTAGATAGTCAAGGGGAGACTTCTTCCTGGGAAAACCAACGGACCTTGTGCAGGGGACGCTCGACCTGCTGATTCTCAAGACCATCTCGCTCGAGCCCATGAACGGATGGGCCATTGCCAAGCGGATTGAGCAGATCTCGAACAACGTGCTGCAAGTGCAGCAGGGGTCGCTCTACCCCGCGCTACACAGGTTGGAGTTTCAAGGTTGGATTGGCGCCAAATGGACGGTCTCAGAGAGCCAGCGGCGAGCGAAACTATACTCCTTGACGGCGGCGGGGCGCAAGCGGCTGAAAGCGGAAGTCGAGCATTGGCAGCGGTTGTCGGGTGCCATCGGATCGGTGATCGAAGCGGTTTAGGAGTACATATGCGTTGGTTGTTGATGGCCAAGAACTGGTTTCGAGCAGTGCTTCTGCGGCGCAAGGCAGAAACAGATTTGGACGACGAGTTGCGCGATCACTTTCACCAAGAGGTAGAACGCAATCTTCGCGATGGCTACTCGCCCGATGAGGCGAGGTTAAGGGCGCAGCAACTGATCGGTCCGATTTCCTTGTACAAAGACGAGTGCCGGGATGAACGCGGCGGCGCATGGCTGGAAGACTTACGCCGGGATCTCCGCTATGCGCTATATACGATGCGAAGAACTCCGTTGTTTTCTCTCTCCGCAGTCGTGACTTTGGCGCTGGCGATAGGTGCGAATACGTTTGTTTTTACATTTGTAGAAAACGTGATGCTGCGGTCATTGGACGTGCCGCACGCGGACGGATTAGTGTCCTTAAAACTGGAGCCGCGGATCAAACCTGTCGTATCCCAACTACGTCGACTTCCGTGACCGCAACAGCGCCTTCCAGGAACTAGCGGCTGCCCGGATCAACATCGTGAATGTCAGCTTGGAACAGCGTGAGAACTCTCTTGTTTGGGGGTACGAGGCGACGGGTAATTACTTTGAGATGCTTGGCGTACAGTCCCAAATCGGGCGCCTGTTCACCATGGCAGAGGATAAGGCCCCAGGTGCAAGTCCGGTGGTGGTGATCAGCGACCGGTACTGGCGTACGCACTTTGGAGCAAGCCCGACCGTGTTGGGACGCGTAATCAAGCTAAATGGTTATCCGTTTACGGTGATTGGCGTGGGGCTGCCCGGGTTTACCGGTTCTGAACTGCTGCTACAGTGCGACTTCTGGGTACCGATGAGCATGGAACTCCAGATTGAACCGGGCAACGATTGGTATCACTCGCGCGCGGCCTCCAACATCTGGGTGATGGGGCGGTTGAAGGAAGATATACCCAGAGCACAGGCCGAAGCGAATCTGAACGAGGTTGGGGACGAGATTACCCGTGCCTATCCGAACATGGCCGATCCGAGAGCCCGGTTTCATCTATCTCGACCGGGGTTAATCGGCGATACCTTACGCACGCCCATCACCATGATAGGCCTAGTTTTGAGTGGCCTCGCTGCAATGGTGCTTTTGCTTGCGTGTACGAACTTGGCTGGCATGCTGCTGGCGCGGGCGTCTGATCGTCAACGCGAAATGGCGGTCCGGCTGGCACTTGGTGCGGGCCGGACGCGCCTCATTCGACAGCTATTGACTGAGAGTTTGCTGCTTGCGGTAATCGGCGGTATGGCTGGGTTTGCCATCGCTAGTGTAGGTTGCCGCTTATTTAGTTCGTGGCATCCCGCCGTCGGCATTCCTGTCAACACAACCTTGCAGCCCGATCTCGCCGTGCTGAGCTTTACTGCCGCCATGTCTACGTTGGCGATGCTGCTGTTTGGCCTGACACCGGCTCTGCAATCGACAAGGACTGAGATCTTGCCTAGCCTGAAGCTGGAAGCACGCTCCCATCGGATCGGAAAGTTCAGCTTTCGCGATACTCTCATGATTGCCCAAATCAGTGTCTCGGTTGTGCTGGTTATCTGCTCCGCGTTGGTCGTGAGAAGCTTGCAAAACGCGCTGACGCTGAAGCTGGGCTATGTTCCGGAGCATGCGGTTTCAATCTCTTTCGACTTGCGGCTGAAAGGCTACACGGTGGAGCAGAGCCGGCGCTTTGCAGCCGAAGTCTTGCGCAGAGTGTCAGCTACATCCGGAATCGATGCGGCAGGCATTTCAGACAACATGCCGCTGCGAGTCGACCACGGCAACAACAACATCTTTTGCCGGGCAGATCGTCCTGTGCCCAAACCTTCCGACCGACAGTCGGCAACCCTCTACAACATCACTCCAGGTTATTTACAAGCGATGAAGACGCGGTTGCTGGCTGGCCGGGATTTCGAAAGGCGCGACGATGGGCGTGCAGAGCTAGTAGCCATCGTAAACGAAGAAGTTGTACGCCTACTGTTTCCCGGCGAAAGCGCTTTGGGCAAGCGGGTTCGGCTTAGTCCAAATCCGGCAGACAAGGGCTTCCAGATTGTAGGCGTGGTAGAGACGGGTAAGTATGAGTACTTGGGCGAGAGCCCGCATCCGGCGATCTTTGTTCCAGTGGGGCAGGGCTCTCTGGGTTGGGCCACCGTTGTGGCGCGTGGACCGCTATCCGCGCCGGCGACACTGGCGAACTTACAAAAAGTGATTCTTGACATCAATCCTGAGCTGGCGATCTCAAATGTCGGCAGCTTAGTGGACCAACTGTCGTTGCCTCTGTTTCCAGCGCGTATCATTGCGGCGTTGCTGATTGTATTCGGTTTGCTAGCCATGGCGCTCGCAGCAACGGGCCTCTTTGCTGCTATGGCTTTTGCGGTAGCGCGTAGAAGCCTCGAGATTGGCATTCGCATGGCGCTTGCGGCGCGTGCGGGTCAAGTCCTGACTGCGGTGTTCTACAGAACTG
>JAVHMZ010085062.1:0-10583 GCA_034782995.1 Amazona versicolor | reverse complement strand
GCAGAAATCCTATCAGGATGAGCCAGATAAATCCCGGAAGGCGCGCGCCTGCCGAGATCGGATGATTGCCGGGTGAGAGAGTCACGGTCGACAGAGTGACGGAATTAGCCTGATTGCCAAGTCCGAGGTTTCCCAGAACCTCGATTCCATCATAGATGGTGATAAAGCCATACGGAGGCGTAGGCGAGACGGTCGCGGTTATATCGACTGTTTGACCGAGGGCGGGCTGGCGCGGGCTGACAGTTACGAAAGGAACGGTTGGGAATTCTTGGGCCACTAACTGAACGGAGTTTGCGGTTGGTTCAGCAACGATAAGATTTTCGCGGCTGCCGCCGGAGAAATCTCCGGAGACGATGGGACCCGGATTGGCGATGGCAGCCACATTTATGGCGGCCCGCCATGTACCGTCCCCATTCCCGAAATAGACGAAAATCCCGCCCGTCCCGCTTACCGCGAGGTCGATACTTCCATCCGCATCGAAGTCGCTCGCTACGATCGAGATAGTTCCCGCACCGGCCGGGTAGACCGGTCCCGTTTGAAACGTTCCGTCTCCGTTGGCGAAGAATACGCCGATCGTGTTGTCGTTGGAGTTCACAACCGCGATATCGGGCTTGCCGTCTCCATTCAGGTCGGCCACTGCGAGCGCATTTGGAGCCGCTCCCGTCGCAATAGCTGCCGCTGGATGCAGAATACCGTCTCCCGAACCGAGGAGCAGCGCGAGACTGTCGCTGCCCTTACTAGCAACTACCACGTCGGCATTGCCATCTCCATTGAAGTCGGCGGCCGCGATAGCGCTTGGTTGGGAACCAGCCGGATAGTTTACGGCCTGATCGAACGCGAAATTAACTCCCGAACGATGAGACAAGACGACACTGGAGGTTCCATCACCCGAGTTTGCGGTCGCTATGTCGTTGAATCCGTCATTATTGAAATCGGCGAGAGCGACTCCCGCTGGAGAACTTCCTACCGCGACCGCAATAGGCGCCTTTGCTACAACGGGCTCGCCCGAAAAGGAAATCACCCAAGCTCGGTTGCCAACTGCGTCCAGTACGACCAAACCGGTTTGATTGGTAGTGCCGAGCAGGCCGGATACTAATGGGCCGGGCGTAAAGGTGAGAGGAATTACAGGCCCGGGAGTGAAGTAGCCGTTATTGTCATTGATCAGCGTTACCGCCTTCCCGCTTACATCCGATACCGCCAGCGCCGGGAACCCTGGATCGGGGGATGTCGCAATGAAATCCGGATCGGTACCGGCGGGTAGAACACTACCCGGTAGCAAAGATCCGCCCGCGCCTGCATTTGCCGTTACCGTAATAGCCGCCGAGGCGAATCCATATCCCGCTTGAGCGGGCAACAACGCCTTAAATTGATGGATTCCCGCGTTGAGAGGGTCGATGTCGTAAAAGCTGCATTGACCTCCATAGAAGATCGCCGATCCAAGATAATAAGTGTCCTGGTAGAATTTGACTGACGTGTAATCCGGCAACGGGACCGAAGGAGTCACAGTGATGATTCCGCCGCCGCCGGCAAGCGTCGGATTCGGCGAAAAAGCGATGCTGATAGTTACGGACTGTTGGACCGTCACCGAAACATACCCGGAAGAATTTCCAGGATTATGTTGATCTCCCGTGTAGGCGGCAACATAAGTGAAAACTCCGCTATTTGATCCGACGACGGGCAACGTGGCCGATCCGTTAACCACCGTCGCGGTACCAATCTTCGGACCGAGATTCAAGCCATCGAACGAAAAGAAGTTGACGGCTCCGGCGGCGTTGCCGGGTGTTATCGATGCCGTAAGATCGAACGTCGATCCCACCGCCACCGGATTCGGACTCGCTGTGAGCAATACACCGGGCACGAACTTGCCGGTATACTCGGTTCCGAAGTAATTGACGATGTCGGCAATGCCATCGCCGTTGAAGTCTCCCGCCAGGGCCGGAGAGTCGTCGTATTCCTGAGAGCTAACGACCGTGATGGGTGCGAAGGTTCCGTCGCCATTGCCGAAATAAATGAAAGTTTGGGCGTACGGATTCTGTGCATTCTCTCTCGAGCTGAAGAAAATGTCGGGTTTGCCGTCGCCGTTGAAGTCGGAAACCACGGACAAGGAAATTTCCTCGATATAGGTGGGGCTGATGATTGAAGGTGGCAGGAATACGCCCGTCGAAAACGAGCCATCGCCGTTCCCCAGCAGGACCTGAAGGCCCTCTTTCAAAGCGCTTATGTTTACGACGAGTAAGTCGGGCCGTCCATCGCCGTTAAAGTCCGCAATTTTCACAACTCCACTGTTCCACGGATAGACTATCGGATTTCCGCAATCGCCGGCACCATCGCCCAGAACGACCGACAGCGTCTCGCCGCCGCTATCGGCGGCGAGCAAATCGACGTGTCCATCGCTATTGAAATCGGCGACTTGAATACTATATACGTCGTAGATATAGGAAGGCGCCAGGCCGTTTACTACCGAGGGAGCCTGGAAGGAGCCGTCCCCGTTTCCGAGTTGCACGGTGACTTCGCCCGCCGAGTCGCTCGCAACGATGAGATCCGCGGACCCATCCTCGTTGACGTCGGCTACCGCAAACGACACAGCGGGTGGGCTTCCGGTGTCGATGCTTGGCCCAAAGGTTCCATCGCCATTTCCGAGACCTACTCCGCAAGGCGTTACGATATCGGGCTTGCCATCGCCGTTCAGGTCGGCAACTTGAGCGAATTGAGGAGAGCAGCCGAAAAACGACGACTTCGCCGCCTGAAAAGAACCGTCGCCGTTTCCGAGATAGACTTTGACGCCATAAACGCCACTTGAAGAAGTGATGACGTCAAGCTTGCCATCGCCATTCAAATCCGCGGAAATCAGAGGCGCGATAGTGATCCCGGTAGTCACCGTCGAGAACACGCCGCCAATGTTCGCATTCACCGTCTCCGTCACATTCGGCGACACACTGGCCGAGTAACTCGAGCTTCCGTCGTATCTCGCATGCAACGAATGATTACCGGGACTTAGCGCAACAGTATGGAAAACCGCTGTCCCTCCGCTCACCGGGGCAGCGCCCAGAAATCCTACTCCGTCATAGAACGTCACATTCCCTGTGGCTCCCGACGGCGTAACATTAGCGGTGAGCGTCGCCGTTTGTCCATATATGACCGGCGACGGCGCGGTGGTCATGGTCGTGGTGGTTGCCGTTTGGGCCCAAGCAGCGCCGGCAGCAGCAAACGTCAGTAACAGCGCGGACAGACGTAGAGTGTGCCTGGTCTTTATCTGATTCGAAAACATGTGGAAGAAGCTAACCCTGTTTATTGAATTACTAATCCGTTGGGAAGAACCGCGTCGTTTTCACCCTGCGTAGTTACCCAGATTGATTCGGGCTGAAGCGGGGCCGTAGGAGATGCCGTGACCGTTGCCGTCAGTGTACTCTGATTTAACACGTTGATCGCGCTGAATGCGATCCCAGGCATCGGTTGTACGGTGGTGAATCCTTGTATGAATCCCGCGTTCACTCCCGTGATAGTGGCCGTGATTGTCTGGCCCGGAACAATCGTATTTGGCGTAACCGATGTAATTACGGGGAAGCCTGGCGGAAGTAGTTGATTGAACAAGCCGCGCATGATGAATATCGCCATGTCGCCGCGCGTCACCGGATTACCCGGACAGTAAAGCGTGGCCGAACAGCCGCTGGTGATCGTGTCTTCCTTCATGCGCTGAATCCAGGCGAAGGCAAACGCACCGACAGGGACATCCGTGAAGTACGGAGTTGGAGGATAGTCGAAGTTCGTGGTCGCGCCATACCGCGCACGGATGATAAACACCGCCATCTGATCGCGGCTGATCGTCGCATCCGGACAATAGATGTTCGGTCCGCACCCTGAAGTAATCTGAAGTTCGTAGAGTTTCTGAATCCAGGCGAATCCGAAGGAACCAACGGGAACGTCGGTGAAGTACGGAGTCGGCGAGTAAGCGAAGTTATCGCTGCCAATCACCGCACGAACGATAAACACCGCCATTTGAGCGCGGGTGACGTTATCTGTGGGGCAGTACGTGGTCGGTCCGCAGCCCGAAGTGACATTTCTATTTTTAAGTAAGTTCACCGCGTCAAAGTAGTAGGCTGACGGAGGAACGTCTGTGAAAACCTGAGCGGTCTCCCATTGGGTAGATGGGATTGTCTGACCGTTGAGATAGATTGAACCGGTACGTTCGACCCCGGTTGTGTTCGGGGCGATGGTGACCGTAAGTGAACCACTTCCGATGCCGGAGGCGTTCGAAATGGTAATCCACCCCGCGTCGGTATAAGCGCTCCACGGGCAAGCCGCGCCGTTGGCGGTAAAGGATAGTAGCTCAGAGCCGCCGCTGCTATCGACATTGGGAAGCATGGTCTCGGCCGGTGTTAATGCACAAGCCAGATTGGTGAGGCTGAAACCCACGACGCTGCTAGCGCCAGTGGCTTGCACAGTATAGGATCCGGAGATGGAATTTGCCGTTAGCGTAGGAGCGATTGCTGTTCCGTCGGCGCCCGCCACGACAGTAACTGAAGCGAGACCGGCAAACAAGCCGCTGGCTCCGGTAGTCGGGGCCGCGAAGGTGACGGCGGTTCCCGGAGGCGCGCCCACCTCGAGCGCAATCGGAAAAGGCTGGCCGGGCGCGACCGCCTGCGAGGAACCTTGCAAAACGGTCAGAAGTCCGTTGGATGCCAGGAACACCTGAAGATATCCCGCTCCTGATTGATCCGTCGAAGCAACTGCGAAATCCAGCCCGCCGTCGCGATTAAAATCGCCTACGGCAATGCTGGTGGGTGTACCCGAAGTCGTAAACGCCGTGGGGACGCCAAAAGTACCGTCGCCATTTCCCTTGAGAATGGAGACGACCGGCGCGGTGTTGTCCATCACGAGAAGGTCGGGTTTGCCATCTCCATTGAGGTCGGCCGCAATCAACTGTGCAGGATTTTGGCCCGCTCCAAAATAAGCTGGCGCAGCCAACGTACCATCGCCGTTTCCGAGCAGTACGCCCACAGAACCGCCTCCAGCATTCACAAAAGCGACATCTAGTTTTCCATCACCGTTAAAATCGCCTGTGACCACCGAGAGCGGCTGGTTGCTGGTGGTATAGGATTGCACCGCCCCAAACGTTCCATCTCCATTACCCGGCATCACGCCAATTGAACCCGCTGTGCCAAATAATCCCGCCGAGAAAACGAGGTCCGGCCGGCCATCTTGATTCAGATCAGCAGCGGCAAGCGAGGTTACCGCTAATCCGAGCGGAATGCTGCGAGGCACTGCGAACTGTGCGTTTCCAGAGCCCGCGAGGTAGAGCAAATCGACGGAGGTGCCTGGCGCACCAGATGTGACAACGACGTCCGCGCGTCCGTCCTGGTTAAAATCTGCCGACGTTACTGGACCCGTGTTGCTCAAACCAACGGAACTAGAGCCGAAGGTGCCGTTGTCGGTCCCCAGAAGAACATCCGTGAAAAAACCTGAAAAGAAAATGTCTGAAATGCCGTCGCCGTTGAAATCGGATAAAGCCCAGTACGTAGCGGCCTGGTAGCCGAAAGTATTGGTTGGTTGAAAGCTTCCGTTACCCAGACCTTGAAAAACAAACAAAAGCGAATCGACGCTTGCAGCGAGATCTTCGATTCCATCCCGGTTGAAATCGCCCGGTATGAGCGCGGCAATCTGGGATGATGCAGGAAGACTCTCTGGAAAGAAGCTCGACTGGGCCACCGACGATACGGACAGCGCAACCGAGGAGGCACTCGACTGCGAACCCGGAGTACCCGATACTCGCGCGGTAAGTAAGTGTGCTCCTGGTAGTAGTAATGCTGCCGAAAAACTAGCTGTTCCATTGACAAGAGGAACAACCGCGAGAACCGTAGTTCCATCGGAGAAAGCTACCGTCGCGGACGGATCAGCCATCGTCACGGCAGCCGTTAACGTAACTGCCTGTCCGAGCAGGGTGGTGACTGGAAGAACAGTTAACGAAGTAGTGGTAGGCACCTGCTGCGAGAAGAGCTGAATGCTGCCGGAACCAGGTTCCGATACAACCAGATTTTCTTTACCAACCCCGGCAAAGGCCCCCGCTGCCAACCAACCGGCATTCGCCACCGCGGCAACGAGAGAAGCAGCTTGAAACGTACCGTTCCCGTTCCCGTAGTAAATCGAGACTCCGACGGAACTGCTGACTGCGAGATCCGCAAAACCGTCGCCATTAAAGTCGCTGATAACGATGGAATGGAGACCGGCGGAAGCGGGATAAGTACCGGTCGTTTGGAACGTACCGTCTCCGTTGCCCAGCAGTACGCTTAAGGTATTTGCGCCTGAATTGAAAACTACGATGTCTGTCTTTCCATCGGCGTTGAGATCCCCGACGCCCAGCACGTTGGGAGCGGATCCGACCGGAACCGTGAGAACGGAGGGGAACGTCGCATCGCCATGTCCCAAGAAGATACTTATGTTGTCACCGCCCTGGTTGGCAACCACTAAGTCGGCGTTTCCATCTCCGTTGACGTCCCCGGACGCAATGGCTGCTGGCTGGAGCCCGGCGGGATAATTTACGGGATTATTGAATGCTCCTCCGCCCGTTGCGGACAGAGAAACGGTAATCGTGTTATCCCCGGAATTTGCGGTCGCTACGTCTCCCTGGGCGTCGTTGTTGAAATCCGCAACAGTGATTCCCGCTGGCGACTGCCCGGCAGGAATAGAAATATTACTGTCCTGCAGGTTTCCGAAATAGTCCCAGAAGATATGAATCGCGTTGTCTGTCGTATCAATCGCGGCAAAGCCGGGCTGGGTGTTCTGGCTCGACGCTCCGAAAGCTACGGCTCCGGGAGCAAACGAGGTCGATTCGTAGTAGATGGGCTGGAACGTGCCGTCTCCGTTCCCGTTCAGGAGATAGATTAAATGCTGAGAGGCATCGGAGGCAACGATGTCCGCGCGTCCGTCGCCGTTGAAGTCCCCCGCGATCAGAAAGCCTGGAGCGATGCTTGTAGAAAACACCCCGCCGGAAAGAAATGTACCGCCCGAGATGGCGTTTACACCGACATTCACCATGGCCGAAGCAGCTAAAAACCCTTGGTTATAAGCCGTTTCAACCCGTATCTGGTGGTTTCCTGCGGTCAGGCTCGAGGTGGAGAAGCTTACTTGATTTCCATAAAAGATAGTCGAGGCTAGGATAGCTGTTCCGTCGAATAAGGTTAGAGGAGTTCCATACTGGAGTGCGGGCGAAGCGGACACGGTGAATATCACGGGACTTCCTAGCGTGAACGAAGTTCCGGAAGCCGAAAGCGAAAGGGAAACGACCTGCTGAGCGCTCACCTGTACGAGAGTCGAGACGCCGGCGGGATGCGTTGCATCGCCACTATAGGTTGCCACATAGTAGTAAATTCCGGTCTGTGGGGGAGTCACAATCAAGCTCGCGGTTCCAGCTGTGAGATTCACTTTTGCGATATCCGGGCCGTTGTATATCGCGAAGTCGATGCTGCCCGTAGCGCCGGGACTATGCACCGTTGCAGTTAAAGTTACGTCCTGCCCGGTCATCACGGTACCGGGAGTCGCCGCTAGATCGACCGGAGTAGCGAGTGAACCTAGTAGAACCGTATCGGACGAGGAACCGAAACCTAAGCCGATCACATCAGCAATTCCGTCGTTGTTGAAATCCGCTGTCGCCAGGTAGGTGAGCGCCGGTCCGTAGACTCCGCCGAGGAAGCCGAACGTTCCGTCACCGTTCCCCAGGTATACCGTTACCTGTTGAGCGGAATTTGAGGAAAGAACGACGTCTACATTGCCATCGCCGTTGAAGTCGGAGACGGCAATGCCAGCGGTATCGGCATAATAGTTCACGTTGAGCGGGGACGCGGGAAGAGATCCGCCGGATCTGAGCATTCCATTCGCGTCGCTGATGAGCAGGGCGGGAACTCCACCGCCCGCCGTGGAAATTAGATCCGCAATCCCGTCGTGGTTCAGGTCAACGGAGATAAGGTAATTGTTCGCGCCATACGTCGGAACTGGCAGAAGGTAAGTGGTCGTGCTGGGAAAAGTAGCATCTCCTTTCCCGAGATACAACGTCATCAAGCCCTGAAAATTGAGAACGGCGATATCCAAATGCCCATCGCCATTGAAATCTCCGACCGCAAGAGTCAGCGTTGTCTGTTTCAACGTGACAGGAATTTGGAAGGTTCCGTCGCCGTTGCCCAGATAGATATCTACATTGCCGAGATTGTCGGAGAGAACCAGGTCTACGACTCCATCTTCGTTGAGATCGCCAATTGCCATGCTGCTGCCCTGAGATGTGGCGGACACCTGCTGCGGCCCTTGAAAGCTGCCATCCCCGTTGCCCAGGAGGATACTTGTGCCTTGGTTCAAGATCGAAACTACAAGGTCCACCTTTCCATCCCCATTGCAATCCACTACCTCTACTGCAGAAAACGATTGGCCAAATAGATAACTGAATGGGTGCGTAAACGTCGCATTGGCCGCCCCCAGGAAGATGGCCAGCTCAATTCCATCGTCTGCTACTAAGTCGGGAAATCCATCCCCATTCAAATCTGCGACCGCCAATACATGACTTGCGGGCACGGTCTGCGCGGCGGCCGTGAACTTGCCGCCCGCATTCGCCTGTACCGTCTCCGCTACATTCGCCGACACGCTCGCCGTGTATGCCGCACTCCCGTCATATCTCGCGTGCAAAGAGTGGCTTCCCGGAAATAACGCAATCGATTTGAAAACAGCGGTTCCGCCAGTGATCGGAGCATCGCCGAGCACTGCCACACCGTCATAAAACGTCACATTGCCACTCGCGCCCAGAGGCAGAACGGTGGCTGTCAGCGTCGCCGTCTGTCCATAAACCACCGGCGACGGAGCAACACTCAAAGCGGTCGTGGTCGCCGTTTGGCCCCAAACAGGGCCGGCAATTACAAACGTCAAGATCGGGAGCAGGCCCAGAGATCGCCTGTAGTCAGTGGTTTTTGGCAGCATGCGCAAAGAAGATCGTGAGACGAAGCTAAGAGATGGTATCCCAAGTCACACTTTCGTCGCAATACCCGTAACACAAATTTCATGCGGCTTAGTTCTACTACGTGGAGACCCGGATCAGTTTGTCGCTTTTAAACCAGCTTATTCTTCATCCTGTTGCGAAGACAACCGGCTCAAGACCGACAGATCTTCGAGCGTCGTCACATCGCCCGTGACCTGGTTTGAGGTGACAATTTCCCGCAGCAGCCGCCGCATGATCTTGCCGCTACGCGTTTTCGGCAGCGCGTCGGTGAACCGGATCTGCTCGGGGCGCGCGAACGCTCCGATCTCTTTGGCGCACCACTGGCGCAACTCTTCGCCGAGCTTCTCCTGATCCCAATCGCCCTTTTTCAGTGTTACGAACGCAGCGACGGCCTGGCCGGTGATCTCGTGCGGCTTGCCCACAACCGCGGCTTCCGCCACTGCCGGATGGCGCACCAGCGCCGACTCCACCTCCATAGTGCTTAAGCGATGGCCGCTGACGTTCATCACGTCGTCGACCCGGCCCAATACCCAGAGATACCCGTCTTCGTCGCGTCGTGCGGCGTCGCCCGTCATGTAAACGCCGGGGATTTTAGAGAAGTAGTTCTCCGCGTAGCGCTGCGGGTCGCGCCACAAGGTGCGGAACATACTTGGCCACGGATGCCGGATCACCAGATAACCTTCCTGATTCGGCCCCACCGGTTGTCCCTGCAGATCCACCACATCGGTGCGCGTGCCTGGCAACGGAAGCGTACCTGAGCCGGGTTTCGTCGGGGTTGCGCCAGGCAAAGGAGAAATCTGGATCGAACCTGTCTCGGTCTGCCACCACGTGTCTACGATGGGGCACCGTTCACCGCCGATGCGCGTGTGATACCAATCCCAGGCGGCCGGATTGATTGGCTCGCCGACGCTGCCCAACAGCCGCAGGCTCGAAAGGTCGTGGGAGTGCGGCCAGTGATCGCCCTGTTTGATAAACGCTCGAATGGCGGTAGGCGACGTATAGAAGATAGAAACTCGATACTTCTCGATCAAACGCCAGAAGCGATCAGGCGCGGGAAAATCCGGCGCGCCTTCGTACATGACGCAGGTAGCGCCCGCGGAAAGTGGCCCGTAAACAAGATAACTATGCCCCGTCACCCAGCCCGCGTCGGCCGTGCACCAGTACACGTCTTCATCGCGTAAGTCGAAGACCCACTTCAGAGTGAGCGTGGTTTCGAGTAAGTAACCGCCCGTGGTGTGAACGATACCTTTCGGCTTACCGGTCGTGCCGGAGGTGTAAAGCACATAAAGCGGCGCCTCAGAGTCCATCGGTTCCGCCGGGCAAACCTCGCCGACGCTGTTTTCGAGCTCATGCCACCAGTGGTCGCGGCCATCTGTCATGGCGATGTCGGAACCGGTGCGCTTTAAAACAATTACCCCGCGAACCGAACTGCCACTCGCGCGCTAGTGGAGCTTGGCGGTGGGCGCACCCTCTTGGGCGTCGCGTTGCGCAGGGACGCCGAGTTGCTGGGGATGATCACGATCTTTCGCCAAGAGGTGCGACCTTTCGGTGATCGTCAGATCGAGCTACTGCGGGGCTTTGCCGCCCAGGCAGTGATCGCGATTGAAAA
>JAVHMZ010084952.1:0-10588 GCA_034782995.1 Amazona versicolor | reverse complement strand
AGAGCTCAAAGCGCGGAAGAACCTGGCATCGGCGGAGATTGGGCGTCTCAAAAAAACCGGCGCCCAAACGGACGAAGCACAAAGCGAAGTGCGCGAGTTGAGCGGGCGCATCGCTGTACTCGACGATCAGGTTAAAGCTCTCGATGACGAGTTTCGCGAGATGTTGTCCGGTATCCCGAACATTCCCGATGCTTCGGTTCCCGAGGGGCGAACCCCGGACGACAACGTCGAAGTGCGCCGGGTCGGTGAACCGAAATCGTTCTCTTTCGAACCTAAGCCACACTGGGATCTCGGTCCTGACCTAGGCATTCTAGACCTGGAACGTGCGTCCAAAATCACGGGTGCGCGCTTTGCCTTGTATTGGGATCAGGGCGCGAAGTTGGAATGCGCGCTCATCAACTTCATGCTAGATGTTCACACTTCCGAGCATGGCTACACCGAAGTCCTGCCGCCATTTCTGGTTAATTCAGCGAGTCTCTACGGAACGGGCAATCTTCCCAAATTCGGCGACGATCTGTTCAAGTGCGAGAACTCCGACTTCTGGCTGATTCCGACCGCCGAAGTGCCCGTTACGAACATCTTTCGCGATGAAACGTTGGACGCCGAGCGGCTGCCGATCAGCCTGTGCGCATACACGCCGTGTTTTCGGAGCGAAGCCGGATCGCACGGGCGCGACGTGCGCGGTATCATTCGCCAGCATCAGTTTCAAAAAGTCGAATTAGTCAAGTTCGCGCGCGCCGATCAGAGTTACGCACAGCATGAGGAGCTTACGCGGCATGCTGAAGAGATCCTCTGCAAACTCGAACTCCCGTTTCGAACAGTCCTCCTGTGCACAGGCGACATGAGCTTTTCCTCCGCCAAAACGTACGACATTGAGGTATGGCTGCCTGGTCAAAATGCATTCAAAGAAATCTCATCGTGTTCCAACTTCGAATCGTTCCAGGCGCGCCGAGCTGGTATTCGATGTAAGTCCGGCAAGAGTAAAGCGGAGTGGGTGCATACGCTGAACGGGAGTGGGCTCGCCATCGGACGAACGTGGGTGGCTATTGTAGAGAACTATCAGCAGGAGGATGGATCGGTGCTGGTCCCAAAGGCTTTGCAGTCGTATTTACAAACGGAACGGATAGTAGCGCGGACCGCGCCTGGCAAATAGCTCGCGGCCCGCTGGAACTTTACATCATCTTTTTGGCTTCGAGCATCTGCAAGTGCATCTTAACCGTCGGAAGAGTATCAGACGCGAACGATTTTACGTCGGGGTTGGAACCGGTATTTGCTTCTTTGGTAAAGGCCGCGATGTCTTTCTTGTGATCCGTGATCATGGCTTTCGTGTAAGCGCTATCGAAAGCGGCACCATTCAGCTTCGAAAGCCGGTCATATAGAGCTTGATCGTTGGGCATCACATCCGTCGGCAAAGTGATGTTGTCTTTTTGCGCAACGGACTTCAGCTTGTCATTGGCCTTGCCATGATCGTCGACCATCTTTTGGCCGAACTGCTTAACGAAATCGCTGGATCCTTTATCGGCGGCAAGTTGGCCGAGTTTCACTTCAGCCATTCCGCCCGCAGCGGCTTCTTTCGCGAACTTGTCGTCCATCGACTGCGCCCACGCACCCATCGAGCAACCTAAAAACAGAGCTGTACAAACCGGAAGCATCTTTCTCATTCGTAAATCTCCTGCTTAAGTCGATGCAAATTCCTATCCTGATCGGCCAACTCTCAGCCAGAACTCAGGATGGTTTCGCACGAGTTGACTAGTCGTAACTGCCATCCAGAAACCAGCGATTGGTGCGGCGGTCAAGAAAAACGCGCAAGAGAACGCCAGTGGATAAAGCGACATCCCACTCATCGCGATCCCATCCGTCGGAGGTCCACCAGTCGCCGGACGTGCGCCACGGTCCGGAACAGTCGTAGACCAAGCCTTGAATCGATTGCGATTGGATGCGCGCGGGGCGTCCCCCCGAAAGTTGAATTTGAGCCAAACGGGGAGGACGAAACCGGCGCAGAGCGGCATGGGGCACAGGGGGTTGCGCGGGAACACTGCGTTTTGCCGGAGCGGCATTTTCCCCAATCGCGCTTTGTAAAAACGAACCCATACGAAAAGCGTCCGGCCGATGCGAATCTGCCATTTGCGGCGAACCGATGTTGTCCATACCCACAAATGAAGCGATGCGCGCGATGGTAAGCTCCATCTTCTGCGGCTCCGGCGAAACGGGCTGAAACAATCCATGCTGCTGCGTTCGGGGCCGCGCAGGCTCGGCTTCCAACACGACTTTGGCAATTGGCGCAGTGGGCGAACGCGCGGCCAGATCCAACTGAAGCAATTTCAAAAGCGCCGGCGGCTCAGCCATAGGAACCGGAAAACGCAAGGTACTGGTGTGAACCGAACCGTTCTCCAGAGTTAACCGCAGCCGGATTTCGATAGCCGCCAAGGACCGGGAGCGTAGACGATCGCAAAGGTCGTGCAGCATACGCGACAAGATGAAGGACAACGGCTCGAGCATTTCCACCATGTCTTCGAGCTCTTGTTCCTCCGCGAACCGCAACGGATCGCGAGCGGCGTTGAGCATACGATCGTATTCGCCGCGGGAAAGCTGCCACAAACGGATTCCGTCGTCTCCGAGGCGCGCCGCGACACCGAGCGGAGGCAAGGCGGCCAGTTCGCCAAAAGTTCGTATGCCCCATTGATCCATTGTTTCGGCGATGGGTGGGGAAGCTTGCAGAAGATTGATCGGCAAGGATGCCAAGGTCCGGGCTTCCTCCCGATGCGGAATGAGGGTGACGCCGGGAAAACCACGTGCGGCGTGAATAGCGGCGTCCGGATTCGTGGCAAGGGCCAGGGAAGCGGGAATGCCCACTTGCGCCATGATCCGCGCGGCAATTTGATCGGGTGCGCCAAAAAGCTTTTCGAGACCGGTGAGATCGAATAGCAGCGTACCAGGCGGAATCTCCTCTCCATGTGGCGAAAAGGCGCGGGCGCACTCCGCCAACAGCGGAAGATTGCCGGGAGCATGCAAGCACGCAAATAGTTTCATGTGCGGCCCTCGCTCTATTCCGGATTAACCTAGCGTCAATTGCGCCAAAGGTTCGGCGGAAAAGGCTGCGCGCCGGTCCAGGCCATGCTTGCGCGTGGCAGCCTCAAAGCTGATAGCGCGCAGCAGCCGTCCAGACCAGGTTGTCCCCGTGCGCTGCAGTTCAAGCTGCACTTGGGAGCAAGATCGCCCATTGAACTGACGGGCAATCGAGAGCAGAGCCGCTGGTGTTTTTTCTACTGCGTGCCGCAGCCGAAACCAGGAGGCGAGTGAGATACGCCGGGCGGTAAGCGGATCGGTTTCGGCCAGATCGAAGGCAATAAATCCGAAGCCGCCGGCTTGCACGATGCGGTCGGTTGCCATCAAGGCGTGTTCGGCATTGCCGCCACATCGGACCCAGAGAAGAAAGGAAAGATCCGCGCCCGCAGCCGCCGCACTCGCGGGATCGAAACTATCGTGCGTATCGATCAAAGCGCAAAATTCACCCTTGGACGTGGCGCTGGCCAGAAGAGCGTGCAATACCGTGGTGCGCCCGGACGAAGCATCGCCGGCAATCTCCGTGAACTGTCCGCGCGGGATGCCGCCCCGAAGTAATGCGTCCAACGGACCGATGCCGGAAGGAAGAAGTTCCGGCGTAGCGCGAGGGACCAGCTTCAGGGGAAGATCAAAGCGCGGAAGCGCGGCCTGAACTTCGGAACGAAGCAGCGTAACAGGTGCAGCGGACATAGCCAAAAGGCAAAGGCATTCGCCTTTTATTCGCCTGTACGCTATTTTTGCAGAATCGCTAGGCAGGCGTCAAGAGACGTTTTGAAGGTCCCGAATACGGCAAAATCTTCTATTGCGCCAAGAAAGCAGGAGGGCGTCGGCCTTCTATCTCCGCCATTAAAGCCTCAAACGCTTGCGCTCTTTCAATTTGCCTTTGGACCTCTTGAGCGATGTTTGAAATCGGTTCTCTTTTGTAGTCCGCAGAGATTCGAAGCGAATGCATGCGGTTTCCTTCAACTCCCAATCTGCGCATTCTCCCGTCTTGATGACTTTGGAACCAATTCCACAACTGCTGATGTGAACCACCTCGCCCCTGGACAATCCGAAATGTTTCAGCGCCGGCTTTCGCGAATCCTACGTGATAGACGTAGTAGTAAGCACGACCCAACGAAGTTCGTTGAATGCCTTCGCGCGGATCACGGCGTTGCTCGTGCGCGATGAGAAGAAACTCGCGCCAATCAAACGCCATCCTGAATCTCGTAATCGAAAACTAGCGCTCCGCTGGACCGGTGGCAGTTTTCCAGCCACCACTTGTCGTCGAAACACCTGAGCGCCGTTTCAGGCTGGGCGAAATCGACCGGTAGTTGAACCGCCACCTTAACTAAACTGTCAAATTCGGAGCGCTGCACGCGAATCTGGAGCAGCCTCTCCCCAAAGGCTGCTTTGAGAGGCGTGACCGCTTCAACCAGTAACCGCGATAAAGCGTCGTACTCATTCAAGAGGTCGATTAAAATACGGCTTCCGCCAACAATGGAATAGTGTTGTTGAAGAATCCGCACTTGATTTAAAATGCCGCGAGCCGGCGGTGGCTGCTGGCCGATATCGACGTCCGAATCCTTCGCTAATTCACGCATCTGTTCCATCCCGTGACCCTAATTCATTTTAGGCTCGGCATCCTGACCGCTTTTGGCTGCGTCCTCCCCACCTTTCAAATAGACCGTCGAAGTCGGGAAGGGCATATTGATCCCCTCTTCTTGAAACCGCTTCCAAATCCTTTTGCGCAGCTCGCTTTGCACCGCATACTGCTGCGCGAATTCGTCAATCGCGATGGTGATTTGGAACTGCAGGGCGAAGTCGCCGAATCCCGGAATGAGACGGACGTTCTGTTGCCCTTCGTGCGCGACCCCGGGAATCTCCGAGACAGCGGTCTTTGCTATCTCTAGCAGCACCCGTTCGACGCGATACGGATCGCTCGCGTAGCTTACACCTACTTGAATTTGCAGGTTCATGCTCTTCTCGGGTAAGTTATAGTTCGTCACAATTGCCTGTGCCAGCTTGGAATTGGGAACAATAATCATGTTGTTACTCATCATCCGAAGCGTCGTACTGCGCCAGCTAATATCCACCACGTAACCTTCTTCGCCGCTATTAAGCCGGATATAATCGCCTAATCTGACCTGCCCCGCGACGGTTACATAGAATCCGCCAAACAAATTCCCCAAAGTATCTTGAAGCGCGAGAGCAACAGCTAGTCCGCCCACGCCCAGGGCCGTAACCAGTGGCGTGATAGAAATTCCAAGATGCCGGAGCAGAACCGCGATGCCAATACAGGCTACGGCGATTTGAGCCAGATTCTTAGTAAGGCTGGTGGCAGGCATTTCGCCGCCGTTACGCTTTCCCGACAACCGCACGATCGCGCCGGCAAAATGAACGGCCATGATCGTAATCGAAATGATCCAGAGCGCAAAAATCGACTTACTAAAGTAGTGCTCGGCGCGCGGCGGGAGACTAGCGCTTTCGAGCGCAAAGTAGATCCCGAAGATCAGCGACCAGATTACGATCGGACCACGCAGCGACTCCACCAGAATTTGGAAAACTACGTTGGACGTGCGCGCGTGCCAGCGGCGGAGAAGGCGAAACAGGATGTGGCGTAGCGCCAGTCCGAGGAGCAGCGTGCCGATCAGAATGCTCGCGGGCACAATCCAGGTGTGCCAATCCATCATGGCTTCGCGCCACAGATGGTGAGGAGGGTTAAGCATGGCGACTTTCAACATCGCACAGGCGATTTCTTGCACGTTACGGGACGCTCGCGCGTCAGTCGATCAGATGGAAGTGTCCGTGTGAAGAGGACCCGGCGCTGGGTGGTGATACTCGCCGGGCTCGGTGGTCTGGGCCTAGCAGTTCCGCATGCCGATGCCTCGCGCGCCGCCCGATTGGACCGTCTAGGTCGCAAAGCGGAGGAGCGCGGAGACCGCGAGCAAGCATTCTCTTACTACTCGCAAGCCATGGCCGCGGCCCCGAACAAAGCGGCGTATCGGCAGCATGCGCAAGCCGTTGCGGCGGCCGCAATCAATTCAACCAACATTCGTGACACCTCGTTCTTTTTGCCCTTGACCTCAGGGATGCAAGCCACCGAGAGCGTACGGGCCGAACAACCGCTGCCATCTCCGGAAAACCCAACTCCTACGGCAACTCCCGAAATCAATTTGAGCCCCGAAGCCGTCTTCGACAGCATCACGGCGCGCGAGCTGGATCAAGACCGAGAACTTCTGCCTCCCGTCCGCCTGTCTCTTCCATCTATTCCGCAAGACTACGCATTTGAGGGCGACTCCAAGTCTTTGTTCGAAAAGATAGCCGCGCAACTTCACTTGCAAGTCGTGTTCGACCGGGACTTTGTCACGGGACGGCCTCTGCGCTTCCGCCTCTCGGGCGTTCCGCCTCGCGAAGCTCTTCACGCTCTCGAAGCGTCCACGAATACTTTTGCCGTACCTATAAGCCAAACCGCTTTTTTGGTGGCCATCGATACCGAAGCGAAACGCAAGGAACTGGAGCAGGTCGCAACCTTTTCCATTCCCATGCCCAGCGTGCTCACCGTTCAGGAAATCACCGAATTAGGTCAAGCCGTTAAACAAGCGATCGGCATCGATAAGATCTACTGGGACGCCGCCGCGAATCAGATTATCGTACGTGACCGTGTGTCGCGGGCGATGATCGCGCGCTCTGTACTGGAAGATCTGATTGGCTACCGGGCGCAAATCGCCATCGATCTCGAATTCATCGAGTTGAGCGAAACCGAGCTAATGCAATTAGGCGCGGACTTACAAACCTCGTTTTCCATCAATTTTCTTGGCCAGCTCGTAAACGGAAAACTTACGACCCCGGCAACGCTTCGTGAACTCGCGCGTTTTAGTCTGACCAAGATGTTCGGCGTCGGCATAGCCAATGCGGATGTGATCGCCGAACTTACGCGAGCGAACGCGCGCAATCTTCTACGCACAACGCTCGTTTCCGTCGAGAATCAGAAAGGGACGTTTCACGCCGGCAGTAAGTATCCGATCATTACCAGCCAATTTGTAGGACCGATTACTACCGGGGGCCAAGTCTATCAACCGCCGCCGTCTTTTACGTTCGAAGATTTGGGAATCGTAGTAAACGTCACGCCGCACGCTCACACCAACGGCGAGACCACGCTCGATCTCGACACCGAATACAAGATCTTAGGCGCGCCTTCCACGAACGGACTGCCAATCATTTCCAACCGGAAGCTGCAGTCAACGTTGCGGTTGCGGCCCGATCAATGGGCTGTGGTTGCGGGCCTCACCAGCGAATCGAAGTCGATTACGGTGAGCGGTCCCGCGTTTCTATCCAACGTCCCGTTATTGGGTCATTTGATTAGTCACTGGACGAAGCGAAAAGCCAGCAGCTATGTCTTGATCTCCATTAAGCCGCACTTGATGTCGCTTCCTCCAGGTGACAAGAAAACGCACGAAGTTTATGTTGGATCGGAAACGCGGTCTGTCACTCCGCTATGAAATCCGATCTGCCCGAACCGTGGCTTCGCGGCCCACTACCGGCCGTTTCGCCGTTTCTTGCGCCATCCGTACATGCTTTGATGCAGGCGGAGGAAGACATCGTGCGTCACACCACCGATTTATCTGACGAAGATGTCTGGCGTCGGCCTAATGAGCTGCCGCCACTCGGCTTCCATCTTCGTCACATCGCCGGCAGTCTTGACCGGCTCGTCTCTTACATGGAGGGCCGCCAGCTAAGTCGCCATCAACTCGAATTCCTTCGCAACGAGAATATTCCCGGAGCCGCGCTAGACGCGCTGGTGGAGGATGTCACCATCGCTCTTCAAAGCGCGATTAATTCGCTGCGGACCTTGCCGGAGAACCATCTAACGGCAGCACGCGAAGTGGGCCGGCGCAAACTGCCAACCACCGTTATCGGACTTGCCATCCACATCGCCGAACATACACAACGCCATGTGGGACAAGTCATCACCACCTGCGCTTTGCTTCGAAACTCCTGAGTTGCGCAGTGACAGCGGATGACGGCCAGCGCCATCATAGACGAATTGCGAGCGCTAGGAAGCGAGCGAAACCGCGAAGGCATGGCTCGTTTCGGCATCAACACGGAAAGAGCCTTTGGCGTCTCCGTGCGCGAAATTCGCCGTATCGGTAAAGCTCAAGGACATAGTCACGAACTTGCGGCGCTGCTTTGGGCCAGCGGCTACCATGAGGCGCGCATCCTCGCTAGCGTCGTGGACATACCGGCGGAAGTAAGCGCAAAGCAGATGGAAGCGTGGGTGCGCGATTTCAATTCCTGGGATCTGTGCGATCAGTGTTGTGGAAATCTGTTCGACCGGACGCGATTCGCCTGGACCAAAGCGGCGCAGTGGAGCCGCCGCAAACCGGAGTGGGAAAAGCGCGCCGGCTTCGCTCTTATGGCGTGCTTGGCCCGGCATGACCGCGTCTCTCCCAACGAAGCATTTCTTCAGTTCCTGCCTTTAATCGAAGCGCAGTCAGACGATAACCGGAACTACGTGCGGAAGGCCGTCAACTGGGCCTTGCGCGAAATTGGTAAGCGTAACGAGGCGCTTCGATGCGAGGCCATCGTCTGTGCCCAACGAATTCTGGAAAGCGGCACTCCTGCGGGACGATGGATCGCGCGCGACGCCCTGCGCGAGCTTAACGCTGCCGGATAATAAACTCAATGCCGACATTCTGGTCCCGTTCGCAATCTGGCGAGATCCCGCGCGCCATGCGCGATCTTTACACGCGTTACCGGCGTTTTCGCGAGACCGAATATCCTCCCCGGCAAAAGTTATTCACCGAATTAAAGGATCACCAAAATCCGGAAGTCTTGTTTGTCACCTGCTCGGACTCCCGAGTGGTTCCGGGATTGGTCACCGGATCCGAGCCCGGCGATATCTTTGTTTGCCGCAACGCGGGTAATATCATTCCCCCTCACGGCGAGACCACCGGCGGTGTTCCCGCCACAGTCGAATATGCCGTATCGGTCGTCGGAGTGAATTCCATCGTCGTTTGCGGACACACCGACTGCGGAGCGATGCGCGCGTTACTTCATCCCGAGAAACTGTCGCATCTTCCTTCCGTCTCCGCGTGGCTGAACTATGCCGAAAGTGCGAGGCGAGTCGTATTCGACGACGTCGGCGGCAAGGACGAGGAAGAGATCGTAAAAGAACTCATCGAAGAGAACGTGCTCGCGCAAATCGTCCATCTAAGGACTCATCCGTCCGTTGCTGCGCGCCTTCGACGCGGCGACCTGCACCTCTATGGCTGGGTGTACTCCATCGAAACCGGCGACATCACAGCTTTCGATCCCGAAGTCAGCCGATTTGTCCCGCTTACCGAAAGATTGCCGGAGATTCGTATACCGTCCGGCTCGAAACTACTGCGGTATGATCTCGATTCCGTTAATCGGAGCTCGTAACGCGCCGTCCCCAGACCGCACCGGAGTGGCTGTGAGCGTAAACGCCGAACCTGAAACGGCGAAAGTCATGTAATTACCAACGGAGTTTGCCGCGGTGACTTGGCGAAACGTTCCAGAGAAGTCGATGCCTGCCGGATCGACAAGTAAAAGCGCGGTCTGTGTAATGCCAGGACCGGAAATGGAGTAGTTTGCGCTACGTTGCCCGGACGGATTATCACCGTCCGCATAGACGTACACCAGATAGCCGTTGGGCGTCGCGGGCAGACCTGTCACACTAACTGTGCTTGCACCACCGTTCAGATCGTCGAGATAGCCCTGCATCATTGTGAAATTTGCAGGGCTGTTCGCGATTGACAACGCCCAATCATTCTGTCCAGCCCAGATTGCCGTTGCGGATGTAGCAACACCAGTTTCATCGTTTAACGCCTGCGGAGCCGCGGATACAAATCCCGAAAGGTTGTTCCAGTTCGCTTTGGGAACAACTCCGGCCAAATCGGTTGGACTGAGAGCGGTCCCGTTGCCGACGAAATTCAGACTGATCGCATAGTCGGTGTTTGTTACATCCAGACTTACTTGAGTGCTACTCGAGATACCAGTTTTCACTGCCTTGCCAACTATGGTAAGAGCTGAAACCCCGAGTGCCGTTCCCGCGGTAGTTGAGATGGTCAGCGTCGTCGATCCGGAACCCGTAACCGTCACGGGATTGAATGTGGCGGTCGCTCCTGCCGGAAGTCCCGAAACGCTGAACCCGACCGTGCCACCAAAAACGAATCCTTGCGGCGGAGCGACTGTGACCTGGGTGCTTACCTGACTTCCAGGATGAACGTGCAGCGAGTTAGGATTAGCGGAAATCGCGAACTGACGAGTGGGCGCAAGCGGGCCGAATACACTTACATAGTTTGGATGGACATAGTCCGAGAAGCTCGTCATATACACTTTGCCATTCACCACCAGTGGCGGTACGAATTTGGCGAAGTAACCGGTCGCGTCGCGCGGGGCGTTCTGTTGACTGTTCCACAACTCCTGCGTCGGGTCCGTAGCGCTCAAAGCACGCAGAATGCCGGGCACGATGCCGTGGTCGGCATCTACTGGACCTGGCTGGCGCTGGATGGAGCCATGG
>JAVHMZ010084745.1:0-10597 GCA_034782995.1 Amazona versicolor | reverse complement strand
ATTCGCCCTTCACGGCGAGACTTATGAACTGATACCCGCGGACCTCGTGATAGCCGATGCCGCTGGCCCGATAGCGATCGCTGGAGTTATTGGGGGTGCAGAGAGCGCAATCTCCGAGTCGACTACTCGAGTTGTCCTTGAGAGTGCAAACTTTCAAGCGGCAGGCGTGCGCCTTACTTCTGCGCGCCTCAAAATTCGCACCGATGCGTCGATGCGTTTTGAGAAGTCCCTCGATCCGCAGAACACGATTCGCGGTTTAGCTCGCGCCATCGAGCTGTTGGAGGAAATTTCTCCCGAGGGTCGAGTACTCGAGGGCATGGCAGACGAGTACGGGCATCACTCGACCCTTAAGCCGATCCTACTGCCGCTGAACTTCGTTGATAGAAAGCTCGGAAAGAAAATACGCGAGGAGAATCTGATTGGCATCCTCGGGTCTGTGGGCTTTGATGTCAAAATCAGTGGTCCTGCGCTCTTGACCGTCATTGTTCCGTCGTGGCGGGCCACGAAAGACATCTCGCAAAAGGCGGATCTTGTTGAGGAAATTGGCAGGATGATTGGATATGGCGAGATCACGCCAACTCCCCCGAAGGTAGAATCGATAGTTCCCGTGAGAAATCCGATGCGCGCTTATTTGCGCAGAATTCGCCGGGAACTGAGGTCCCAAGGATTTACAGAGCTTTATAACTACTCGTTCGTCAATGAAGGGGACGTAAAACGGTTCGGAATGGACCTAGCCCATCACATTGCGGTTCGAAACCCGATCGCTTCTGAGCTGACGCATCTCCGAAAAAGTCTTCTACCGGGGCTCTTTAAACAGGTGCTCGGCAACGTTCGTCACTACCCCGAGTTTCGAGTGTTTGAGATAGGGAATGAGATCCATCCTCAGGTCGGCGACGCTTTACCGACCGAAAAGCTTCGCGCCGTTGTCGCCAGTTACAACCTTCATGGAGATGAACAGGACTTCTTCGAGTTGAAGCGTGTTGCCGAATGCTTGTTGCCGGGTTGCCGCGCTTCGGCTGTCGAACCACGGAGCTACGAGCATCCCGCGCGTGCATCCAAGATCGAGTGGCATCATTGCACAATCGGCCGATTGTTCGAGCTCCATCCAACGCTACTGCAGGAGGAGGGAATCGACGGCCGCATGGTCTGCTTCGAGATTGACGTAGATCAGACAGAGCGATTGGACGCCGAGCATCAGGCCGAATACACACCATTGCGCAAGTACCCAACGAGCGGCTTCGATCTCTCCGTAATAGGAGAGCTGCGCACCCCAGTGGATTCCATCCAGGAATTGTTAGTGAAGCTGGCAGGAACTGACTTGGCCGCGATCGAATTTGTGCGTCAATATACAGGGCCGCCTTTGAGCGAAGGTCAAAAGAGTGTGTCGTACCACTTGGAGATTGGTGCATCGGATCACACCATGACCACCGACGAAGTCTCTGAGATCCGCTTACGGATTATCGATGGTATGCGTAGCAACGGTTTTGATCTCCGGACCTGAGTGCTCCGCGGGCTCTTCAGCGGAGCTCAAGTTCTCAGGAGAAAAAGTTCCACCCGCCCGTGGCGGTAGGTCGAACTAGCGTTCGATACTCTCTTTACACAACCGGGTTTTTCGTCCGGCGGCGGTTGCACCAGACGAACGTTGTGATTGCGCTCGAAGCTACGCAGATAAGCCCAAACGCAGAGGGCTCAGGTACGCCTGTAGGCGAGGTCGGCACCGTGGTCAATTTGCCGGTAAATTCTCCGTCGCCGTGAATCTCACCTTGATAGAGCAGCGCATTGGCAATGATCGTTCCGTTAAATTGACTGTTGCCTTCCACCGTTGCGTACGGCGCAAGAACGCTTCCGGCAAATGCGTTCCCCAGGGTTAATGCACCCGTGTCCTGGTAAAAGTTGAATAGTACATTACCTGCGGCCGCGCTGCCCGCTGTATTCTGCTGACCGTTGATAAACATGTTTTGACTTGTCCCAGGCGTTCCGCTGACGTTGATGATGAGAGTCTGCCCCGAGGCAAGAGTGATATTCGAGAGCGTTTGATACTGGCTCGACGTCAAATTTAAAACCGTCATGCCACTCCCAGTAGCGCTTGCAGTCAACGTGCCGTTGAAATTTTGAGCCACTGCTGTACCTTGGCTGACAAACGTTGAAGAGAGATTCGTGTAGTACTGTTGCTCACTCGCGAAATTGATCGGATCCGATCCGCTCGCATGCAGCGTGCCGCCTCCGTTCATGTAGACGTTATTTGAGGTGCTGCCAGGAACATAGGCGCTGCCCTTACTCAACACTCGAATCGAAGTCCCCCCGCTAAGGCCCGAACCCGCGACCACATCGTAGTTGGCCGGAGCACTGGTCATCGACGTTCCGATCGTGATCGTGTTTCCGCCGCTAAAGTAGGTGCCGGCTGCGGCACTCCCCGTGATGTCTGAATTCGTTTGCAAACTGCTAAAGACGAGTACGTTGTAACCCTCTCCGAATGTAGCTGCCTGGCCTGAGGCTACCAGGCAGAGGACGAGAACACCTAATACCAACATGCCTTGGGCAGTACGCACGAATATCGCAACTCGCATATGAAACTTATCGGCTCCAGTTGCAAGTTAACAGTGATTTTTGGGCGTTATCAATGTTCCGTAGAAGGGTACGTGTACCGGTACCGAATCAGCATGCCCGTTACTCTTAACCCAAAAATATGCTCCGCACATCCTCCCAGTGATTCACCCTTCGATACCTGGTCTCCGCAATGTTGTGAGGGGCAGTGTATAAGATGCCTTCACCTCCAAATCTTTCAAAGTGCCGGATGCCAACACTTCCCCCCAGCGCGCGCTCCGGAGAATCTGAAGCGCGATATCGACGGCCGGTCCGCGAGCTTGCGGGCCTTCCGGCTTTTCGCACTCCCCGACGTGCATTCCTGTGCGGAGTTGCAACCCGCGCTGCTGAGAGTGCGCGCGAAGCGTCCCAACGCATTGGATTGCTCGTGAAGGGCCCTCAAAAGTCGCGATCAGTCCATTCGGCTGCGAGCCAGCCTGTGCTCCGCGATGGCGTTTGATGTCGCCACGCGCGGCATCGAGCATGGATTCGAGCGCTGCACTCTCGTTGCAGTCGAACTCGATGGCGAGGACTGTGGCTAGCACGCGCTCCGGTTCGACGGACTCCTGCACATTGAGCAGAAAGCTCTCCACCTCATCCAGGATCGCGTTCTGATCGCCGACAAACGGTAAGTGATCATCGCCCGGGAGTTCCACAAGTCGAGCGCCCGGAATAGATTTGGCGACATACCGCCCTTCTTCGATCGGCAGGCAGTTGTCTCCGGTGCGATGTACAACGAGCGTCGGCACGCGCACCGTAGGAAGAATCGTTCGCACATCGATCTCGGAGTTCATGCGAGTCAATGCCTGGGCAGCTCCCGGGCTAGCGCCCATCCTGAGATAACAGGCCCACCAGTCCCGGAACTCCGCATCGTTTGCAAGACTTGGCGCCCGTTCCGCGATTCCGACTGGGCCGCCCCACTCTTCCCGAATTTGGTCGAGAAAACGATCGCGCTGCTCCACAGTCAGTCCCCATGGATAACTCGCGTCGCGCATGCGCCGGGCGTACGTTCCGATCATCACCAAAGCGGGAACCCGTTCGGGATAAGTAGCGGCGAACATCACCGATAAGGGTCCACCTTCCGAGATTCCGCAGATGGCCGCAGACCGGCAACCCGCAGCATCCATAACAACGCGGAGGTCTTCCATGCGTTGTTCCAGCGTTGGTAGCTCGCGCAGAGGAACACGGTCCGAAAGGCCGGTTCCGCGCTTGTCGAAAAGGATCAACCGCGAGAACGAACTTAGCCGATGAAGGAATCGCGCAAATCTAGGCTCGCGCCAAAAATATTCCAGATGCGAGATCCAGCCCATGATGAACACTAAGTCGAGCGGACCATCGCCGACTACCTGATAGGCGATGTTTACATCGCCGCTGCGCGCATAACGGGTTTCGGGATTTCGGTGCGGTGTTGGAACGTTTCGATTGGATGGAGGAGTCAGGAGAGTTTCTCTTGGTGTATCGAGATTTCCTATAAAGCAATATCCGCGGCGGTATCGCGTCTCGACATAGCGGGCTTTGCGAACGTCGTCTCCGAGAGCGCGGCGGATCTCTCGGATCTGCACGGAGAGCGCGTGATCGTCGACATAAGTTCCAGGCCAAAGTGCGGTGAGAAGTTCTTCACGCGCGATTACTTGGCCCGCTCGCTGGGCGAGGAAGACCAAAACGTCGAGTGCCTTCGGTTCCAAAAGTAGCTCGCGATCATCGCGCCACAGACGCTTACCGCGGCAGTCGAGGCGGAAGGGACCGAAAGCCAATTCTTCAGACATCAATAGACTCGGAGGAGCGAACTCATCCGAGTCTATCGGAAGAAGGGGCCGACAATCTCTCAAGTCTGCCCCGTTCTAGCGTCTTGTTTACGGCTTACAAACAACCGGGTTTTGAGAGAGATCCGGGTCGGTGCAGAGAGGTCCAAGGTTGGTGGCCGCGTTAGGAGTCGAGATCATCGCGACGGGACCGGCATTGTGCTCGCCATTAAACGGCGTGGGTTTAGTGGCGTCGAATCCACATGGAACGGCATCCTGCGGATTGTTGAACCAGATGCCCACATGTAGAGTTTGCGTCGGCACGAGGATTTGCACGTTGTTCACTTTATCCGCATCGAATCCGAAGATCTGGTCGAGCAGGATGGTGTTGATCTGAGTCTGCGAGACCCCTTGGCTATTCGCCCGGACATCAGACTGATACCACGCGAGTCCAAAACTACCGCCGAAGTTGGGATCGGCCGTAGCGTCGGAGAGAAGATTGGAGTGCTGCACGGTGAACATGTCAAAGGACAGACCGGGCTTAATGTGACGTAAGTTCAGCGTAAGCCGGTCGTTCAGCTTGCCGCGCACAACGGTAGCCGTGGCCGTCGGCGCAATGCCGCTTCCATCGGCAATGCAGTTGACGAATGGAGGATTGGGTTGGAGGTTGAAGGTCACGTCGCTCACCTGTGCGAACACTGGTGCGCCAGCGAACCCGAGACTTAGCGTGGCTGCGATGCTGAAGAAAATGCGTTTCATATATTTGTCGAATTCCTTTTGGAGTTGAATTGCTTGCCGGACGTTCCTGCAAGACTTTTCCAGATTAGGATCGAAACGCGTGTTCAGTCCTCACGAGGAGATCAGGAAAAGGTAAGGATGCGGTTAGCGAAGTGGGCTAGCCTGATAAAATTCGAAGCCATGGCGGTAACGCGAAGGACCACGCTGGCCGCTCTCGGCGCCGCCGCTTACCGGCGCATTGCGGGGGCGAATGCGCGGATTCAGATTGGATTCATCGGTTATGGCCTGATTGGAGCGCAGCATGTACACGACTTCGGGGCGCAGTCGGATGCTGATTTGATCGCGCTCTCGGATGTGTATCAGCCGCGTCTCGAGCAGGGCGTAGCGGCCTGCGGGCCGGGCGCGAAGGGCTATCCGGATTTCCGCCGGTTACTCGAAAATCGCGACTTACAAGCGGTGGTGGTTTCGACTCCCGATCATTGGCATGCGCTGCATACCATGATGGCGTGCGCGGCAGGAAAAGACGTATATGTCGAAAAGCCACTTACTCTGTTTGTGCGCGAAGGACGCTGGATGGTGGATGTCGCGCGGCGAAACAAGCGGGTAGTCCAGTGCGGAACACAGCAACGTTCCGGCGCGCATTACGTCAAAGCAAGGGAACTATTTCGGGCGGGATACATTGGTCCAGTAACTAGCGCGCGAATCACCTATGCTCGAAACATCATGCCAGGTTATGGAGCGCCTCCCGATGGCGCGCCGCCCAGCGACTTTGACTACAATCTGTGGCTAGGTCCAGCGCCGTCGAGGCCTTACAATCCCAAGCGCGGTATCTATCATTTCCGTTGGTTTTGGGATTACTCGGGCGGACAGATGACTAACTTAACGGCGCACGACCTGGATATCGTGCAGTGGTTCACCGGCGAAGCCGGGCCACGCGCGGTAAATTCTTTTGGTGGACGTTTTGGCTTATCGGCAAACGAAGACAATGGCGAAACTCCGGATACGCAAGACGCGCTGTTTCAATATCCGCGCTTTACGTTGAACGCCTCGATTCGAGAGACAAGCCAAGGCAGACCGTCGATGTACGATCTGGAATTCTTTGGAACCAAGGGTTCGCTCGCAATTACCCGTGCAGGGTACGAAATCACGTGCGACGGCAAGCGTGATCCTCGGCAAACCATCCCCACGTTTCATGGTCATCCAGCGGGAGGTCCTCGCGATCGGACCGACCGCCGGGAGTCCACTCCGCCACCGGTGGAGCGATGGTGCGCGGGTCAGAAGGAGCCGGGATCGTCCGAGAATCAGTTCACTGCACACGCGCGCAACTTCCTGAACTCGATTCGCACCCGCGAAAAGCCCGTTGCCGATGTGGAGGACGGGCATCGCACCGCGACTTCCTGCCATTTGGCCAACATCAGTCTGCGGTTGAATCGGCGAGTTACGTGGAACCCGGCGACCGAAGAAGTGATCGGGGATCGTGAAGCATCGGCGATGCTGGAACGTCCTTACAGGAAGCCGTGGGACGATGAGCGGAAGAGCTTATTGCGATGAATCGCCGCGAGTTTGCAGTCGGATTGGCTGGATTTGCCCTAGCGGAAACCCGTGAAGCGCGCGGTGCGATGAAGAGTCCCTTTGGTGTTTGTATTTACTCTTATCCGAAGGAGATCGCGCCGAAAGATACCCTCGCATTCCTCGATCATTGCCATTCCATGGGCGCAGCAGGTGTTCAAGCGCCACTTACTTCGGCGGATTCTGCTTTCGCAAGCGATGTACGTACTCGCGCCGAGAAATACGGGATGTACTTCGAAGGCATCGTCGGCCTTCCGGGGATCGACGACTCTGGTAAGTTCGAACATCAACTCGAGTTAGCGAAGGCTGCGGGCGCAAAGTTGGTACGGTCGGCTTGCTTAAGCGGGCGGCGTTATGAAACGTTCAACAATTTACAGCAATGGAATGAGTTTGTCGCGGCAAGTCATGCCTCCATCGAGCGAGCCATTCCCCTGTTGGAGAAACATAAGGTAGCCCTAGCGCTGGAGAATCATAAGGATTGGACCGTGGACGAGATGGTGGCGCTCTTGAGTAAGTACAAGGGCGAGTATTTTGGCCTTTGCATGGATTTCGGGAATAACTTGTCGTTGCTTGACTCGCCGGAAGCCGTGATGCAGCTTGTCCCCTATGCCATTTCGACGCATGTCAAAGATATCGCAGCGGAGCCATCCGCAACTGGTTTCCGGATGTCGGAAGTTCCTCTTGGCGAAGGACTGCTCGACGTCGGTGCGATAGTCAAAGCGCTGCGGCCGGGAGTTCGGTGCAGCTTAGAAATGATTACCCGCGATCCTCTGGAAATACCTTGCCTGGCGGATAAGTATTGGGCAACGTTTCCCGATGCGCCCGCCTTACGCTTGGCGCGCGCGCTTCGCTTGGCAAACCAGCGCGGTCCAAAAGCTGCGCCTTTAAGACGTGTAAGTCAACTTAGTTCGGAGGAGTTGAGGCGCGTTTCCGACGAGAACGTACAGCGGTGCCTTGACTACGGCCGCGACAAACTGAGCGCCTAATGCCCTTCCAAATCTACTCGGCGCCCGCGCGCTCGATTCTGACTGCTACGTCCGGCTTCAATGCCGAAGCGGGATTTACCCATTCACTAACTCCAGCGCGAAACTGCACTTATGGATGTAGTTACTGTTATGTACCCACCATGGGTATTTACGGTGGCCTTCGTCCCGGTGATGCGGCGCACTGGGGTCACGAAACGACTTTCAAGTCGAATGCAGCGGAGTTACTCGCCAAAGCGCTGCGCCCCAATCAGGTAATTTACTGCTCGCCGCTAGTTGATCCTTTTCAACCGGCAGAGGCGGACGTCCGATCGATGCCGGGCATCCTGGAGGCGGTTGCCCATCACCCTCCGCGAATCTTCATCCTGCAGACGCGAAGTTCACTGATCTTCGAGTATGTGGATCTTTTGCGCGCGGTCGCTCGCCGCACAGCGCTACGGGTCAGTTTCTCGATAACCACCGATGACGACGCCATGCGGAAAGCGTATGAGCCGCATTGCGATCCGATTGAGCGGCGTTTTGAGACTGCGCAAAAGCTCTGCGATGCGGGAATCGACACATTCATAGCGCTGGCGCCGCTGCTGCCGTGCGATCCCGTTCGTCTGCTCAATCGCGCTATGGAAGCGACACCGCAACCGATCATTTGCGACGCGCTGCACAATCGCGCCCAGAAGCCGCGTGGAGCGACCACACGCGATGCGGCGATGCGTATCAGCGAGCGTCTGGGCCTGTCGCATTGGCATGAAGAACGCTTCCAGAACTTCGTGATCGAAACCATGCGCGAGCAGGCCCGGCGGGCAGGACGCGCCTTTGAAACCGGTCCCGCGGGATTCGCCTTTCTCGCGTCACTTACACAATGAACTTACTGACTGAACTTGGATTAGATACCATCAACGGCTCGGGTAGCGCCGGCGAATTAGTTTCTTACAGCCCTGGAGATGGTCGGCCCATCGCGAGCGTGCGCACGCAAACCCGCGCCGAGTACGACGCGGTGGTGTCTACGGCGCAGCGCTGCTTCGATGAGTGGAGGCTTGTTCCGGCACCCAAGCGCGGCGAGATCGTGCGCGAGATTGCGATCGAGCTTCGGCAGAGTAAGTCGGCACTCGGCGCTCTAGTTACTCGTGAAATGGGTAAGATTCTGGCGGAAGGCGAAGGCGAAGTGCAGGAGATGATCGACATCGCCGACTTCGCGGTAGGTCTATCGCGCCAGCTATACGGCAACACGATGCACAGCGAGCGGCCGGGTCATCGGATGTATGAGCAGTGGCATCCGCTGGGGCCGGTGGGAGTGATTAGCGCGTTTAACTTCCCTGTGGCGGTTTGGTCATGGAATGCCATGCTGGCGCTGGTTTGCGGAGATACAGTGATCTGGAAACCGTCGCCGAAAACTCCACTATGCGCAATGGCCGTGCAGAACCTATGCGACCGCGTGCTGGAGCGGCACGGCTTCCGCGGCGTGCTGCAAATCGTGATCGGATCGAACGAGGAGATCGGCGAAGCAATGCTGGCAGATCGCCGCCTGCCTCTAATTAGCTTTACAGGTTCGACTGTCGTGGGACGTCACGTGGCTGCTGTAGTCGGGGAGCGCATGGGGCGTACGCTCCTTGAGTTAGGCGGTAACAACGCGATCATCGTGATGGAAGACGCGAACTTCGACTTAGCACTACGCGGCGTGCTATTCGGGTCGGTGGGCACGGCGGGGCAGCGCTGCACCTCAACGCGGCGTTTGTTTCTTCAACACGGGATTGCCGAGCGCATGATAGCCGCACTGCTCGCCGCGTATAAGCAAGTGACGATCGGCGATCCGATGCAGCCCGATACACTCATGGGACCTTTAGTAAGCGAGGACGCCGTGCGTCACATGCAAGGGGCGCTCGATAAAATCCGCGCGGAAGGCGGCGAAGTCATCTTCGGCGGTAATCACTTAGGGGGATGTTACGTGGAGCCGGCGCTGGTGCGCGCACGACATGACTTACCAACCATGCAGCATGAAGTGTTCGCTCCGATTCTCTATCTGATCGATTTTCAAGACCTGGATACGGCTATTGGTTGGCACAACGCAGTACCGCAAGGTTTGTCGTCGTCGATCTTTACTTCAAATTTGATCGCGGCGGAAACGTTTTTAAGTCATCGCGGGTCGGACTGCGGCATCGCGAATGTCAACATCGGGACGAGCGGGGCCGAGATCGGCGGCGCGTTCGGTGGCGAGAAGGATACTGGCGGCGGACGCGAATCGGGGAGCGATTCGTGGAAGGCGTATATGCGGAGGCAGACCAATACCGTCAATTGGTCGCGAGAACTACCACTTGCGCAAGGGATTCAGTTTGCTTTATAGACTGCCGTCCCTCTGGATTTGATGCGCTTTATCGTTAACTGGTATGCTTTCGTGAAGCATGCCAGCGACTCTTTCCGGACAGCTTCTCCCGCTCTTATTCGCGATCCCCGTAGCCGCCCTTGCAGTTGGCGGGGATTCACTCGCGCCGACGCCGCCTATGGGTTGGAACAGTTGGGACGCATACGGCACTACGGTAACTGAAGCCGAGGTAAAAGCCAATGCCGAATACATGGCTCGGAAGCTGAAGAATGTCGGATGGCAGTACATCGTTGTCGATATCCAGTGGTCCGATCCGAAGCCAAAGGTGCATGGGTACCGCCCAAATGCCGAGTTGGTGATGGATCAGTACGGCCGCCTCATACCGGCGCCGGGCCGTTTTCCATCCGCGGCAGGTGGCAAGGGCTTCACCGAACTGGCTCGTTATGTTCACGGATTAGGTTTGAAGTTCGGTATCCATATTCTGCAGGGCATTCCGCGTGAGGCTCTGTTAACCAACGCCCCCATTGAAGGCTCCAAGTTTCGTGCTCTCGATGCTGCCAACGCTGAAGGCACCTGCCATTGGAACTCGGACAACTTCGACCTGAAACAAGATGCCGCAGGGCAGGCCTATTACGACTCAATCGCACGGCTCTACGCGAGCTGGGGTG